>CATIWO010313107.1:0-14689 GCA_949673435.1 Macaranga tanarius
GTAATGGAGACACCAAGATGTAAATTTAGAATGTTGATAAGTGTTGGTATGATATCGTAATGAGGAATGAATGATAGTTACAGGTTTTAAAGTAGAATGTATGCTACAGATGGAAAACACGGGCTAAGACACGGGCGTGTTTCAGACCGTGTGCCTTAACACGGCTTAATTCAATCTTTAACATGTTCGTGTATCATTGAGTAAAAATTGGCAGTAGTGAACACGGGTTGATACACGGGCGTGTCCCGTGGCCGTGTTCATATGTGTATAGTAAAGTATTTTAACTGCTCTTTACACGGGCGTGTCTCGTAGCCGTGTATTTATACACGGGCGTGTCTCGTAGCCGTGTATTGATACACGGGCGTGTCTCGATAGAAAGTTAATTATACATGGGCGTGTATATATATGTATACTGTTTTATTGGGGAACACGGGTAGGATACACGGCCGTGTATCTGGCCGTGTTGAAAATTCTGATGTGTTTTTCCGACTGTTCCTTTATAGTTCTAGAGAAGAATTATTGGTGATCTTGACTTAATAATTACTTACTTGAGTAGCAAGCTCATTCTTTTGCAATTTGTAGTTTTCAGGTGGTAGCTCACTTGTTTAAAGCTTATTTTGTTAAAGCTTGAAGCTTGGGTAAAGAGGACTAAGGTGGGACAACTGTGTGCTTGACGACAACGTTATCGTCCATTCATCAGAGTATACATACATTGAACATGTGGTTTTTGTAAAAGTATAAGTTTTTCCTTTGTAAATTTTGTAAAGTTTAATACTATGTATAAATACTATTTTGATATATAATTATTGAGGATCTTACAAGTAAAGAAAAATTTTACTATCATGTTTCAAATTATAATGTTTTGGACACGTGTATGTGGCATCTGGAGGGTGTCACATACACTACCTCTATAAGATTCCTATAAATAGAGGTGTCTCTCATGCTTCAAATTATACATAACATAAGCATTAAACCTCTGCCCAAATTACAACTCAATTTCCCTACAAGATCATTAAAGTATTATTCAAGTTCCATAAGATCATTCAAGGTGTTCTTCATCAAATTCAAATTTGATTCAAGATCAAGCTATACAAAGCTCTTAAATCAAGTTATTTCAAGATCATCCAAGTTGTTCTTCAAATTCTACAAGATGTTCTTCAAACTCTACAAGATCATCAAGGTGTTCTTCATCAAATTTCTTCGTCAAATTCATATTCGATTCAATATTAAGCTACAAAGCCCTTGAATCGAATTTATTCAAGATTAAGCTACAAAGCCCTTGAATCAAATTATTTTAGGATCAAGCTACAAAGCCCTTGAAGTACGTAGTTGTTGCGAGATTCGAATCAGATGATCCATATTATTTATAATAAGAATATTATTAGAGATTGTACTCCACTTTTCTCGAATTCAATAAAGTTTTCAATTTTTTTCTAAATTTTCTTGTGTGATTTTTCATACACGAAATTTGTGGGTACACAACCATATATTTCAATTAGTTTACTTTTCTAGGAAGTGCTTTTGTAAATGTTAGTTTACTTTTTTTTTTTTTTTTATGAATGCTATGTGAATTGTGGATTTTTTACATTAGTTAGGCCTATCCGTATTATTTTGAAATTTTTTATAATTTTTTCTAATATTTAAAATTTGGTAAAAATATTTTAACTAATTAATTATTTATAATTTTACTATAATTTTATATTGTAATCAAAATTAAAAAATATATATGTGTGATATTTGAGATAATTTTTCAAAGATAGTCAGTACCCATCTTTTTAATTAATTTTTATCAAAACATAAATTATATTAGAATTGTAAATAATTGGAATACTTCTATCAAATTTTAAAAATTAAAACGAATTTGCAAGTAGTAGTAAACTTAATGATTTTCTTTATATATATATATATATATATATATATATATATATATATATATATATAGATATATATATATATATATATCAATAGGCATATAACATCTTAATTAACCAAATTAATAAGTACAACTAGGCAAGGGGGCTATGCCTATACATATATACTGACCTCAATTAGATTAGGCGAGGAATATAGATTTCATGCAATCTCGTCAGATTGTGCATATTGGAACAAGCTAGCCCTGAGGCATATTCATCAGAATCTGCTCTGCATTTTTATTTTTAGGGTTTATCGTATACAGATTATCACGGTTTACAAAAAGAAAATACACATATTACATTTGCAACCACATATATTTATATGATTTTGTTACTTTATTCTCTATATTTTCAATTTTATCAAATTGACACATCAACTTGTTTATAATTTATTATATATACTTACTCCACTATTAGCAAGACACGTAGAATGACACGTCAATATACACATAGTGATAAAATAACAAATTTATGTAATTACAAAGGATAAAGTGACAAATTCACACAAGTAAATATATTTATATAATATGTTATAGATAAGTTTAGATGTTAATTTGGCAAAATTAAAAATATATGGGATAAAGTGATAAATTCATTCAAATACATGTGGCTGCAGATACATTATGCTAAAAGAATATGAATAGGCATTTTAGTACAAATTTAGAGCGAACACCTAATTTAGACTCTTTTCATTCATGTAAAGAATTAAAGATAATATATTTTGCCCTTAATTAGAATCGTAATAGAGTTTCTAATCTTACATCGCAAATAAATTCATTGAAAATTTTTTCACTATTTTAATTTTATATTTTTATACTAACTTTTTACGCCACCTAATTTAACATTATATTACTGATAAATGTTATTGTTATAATTGAACAATATACTTCTAAAAAAAATTAACAAAATAAATGATACTAAATCTGCAAAAATATTTGCTTAAATAACATTTTCCTTGGTTTATTATTTTAGTCACAATCATGGGGCTCTATGAAACTTTTTTCTCTTTTCCTGAAATTTGGTTAAGTTAAATTAACCTTCTCTCTTCCTTTTTATGGGCATGAAATGATAATGTCCTTTGATTCCAATGGAAACTGATCTCACTCATCATTAACAAAATGTCTTGTGGATATACGACATCGCTGGAAATTAAGAACCTTCAAATAAAACAAAGAACACAAATTTTAGTACAACCACTAAAATGAAATGCCAAAAGTCCCATCAATCTTATCATCTTTTTTTGTTTTTTTCATCACATATATATTGCAGCATAGATGAGGAAAATTTTTTCTTCTTTACTTGAATGATTTCGAATTTTAACATTGAAGACTTTAGTAGAGGAGATGCTTCTTTTGCTCAGTCACAGACCAAAAATTACATGCTGCACTTTGATGCATCAAAATTCCTCTAAAACTCAATCATGCAAACTCTAGGGTGATAAATAGCAACAACCAACTTTTGAAAGATTTCATCTCTTTTATTCACATTACGCAATGTGTGTATTCATATATAAAAATAAAAAATCTTTCATGCTTAAATTTTGCTGGTTTGATTGTGTTTAACTTTTAACCTTGAGGCGTGAATTGCATATCCAAGTAGGCAAGTAGTTGAATTGTAGTTTGCTAGTTAAATTTAAGTTTTTAACAATAATAATAATAATTGAATACAAATCAATAACAGTTGTGATCAATTGGCATGGGTTATTTTTGCTAAGCGACGTCTTGAGTTTTAGTCACGTTAAATAGTTGTTGTAAGATTTTTGCCACAATTATGATATTGCCAGATCGAATTAAATTAGTCCGAATTGAATAAGGATTTTATTACATGGTTCAGACTAAAAAAATTAAATACAACTTGTGATTTATAAAATAATTTCATCTTACCATTAAATTAACACGCATCAGTTTCAATTGTTGAGATTTAAATGAAAGTATATCCTACACTGCCCCGAGAAAAATGTAGTTTTCACAACTTTAGCACCAAAGCCTTCAATGGCTTTGGCTAATTTTTAGCCTTCCAAAAGCACCCATTTTTTGTAACCCACTTTTGTGTATATATTGTATGAGCAAAGAAAGAGAGCTATTTATTGATTTGTCTTTGTTTTTAAGGGTATAGTATGTTGGGTCCATTCTAAACATATTCTTATCTGCCTTTCAAGCTAGCTAGAGAAGTAAGATCAAATGCCACTTACAAAAACATTTCACGTGTGCTGCTTGATTTAACCCCACCATAAATACAAGTGACAAGCAAAATATTACTGCCTTTGCCTGACATAGGAATCAAAAAGCACTGGCCCTTAAATTGTCACTTGGAAGCAAACTAGTATTGAGATTGAAAAAGGCAAAATATAATGAGCTCTGCCTCTATATACATATGCACAGGAGAATTCATAGGATTGTGCTACAGCCTATTTTCACTAGATCACTAGAGACATTATAAATTGCAGGGAATGTATGCCAAGTTATCAGCTTGGATAAAAATAAATCTCAGAATTATTTGCTATTACTACTTTTTTTTTTTTCCCTGGCTTGACACAAGCTCCTATTGTTTGTCAAGAAACTTAAAACTAAACAACACATGTAAAAATGGATACCTTTTTTCTTTCTTGTTAAAACAGTACAATTTAGAGGAATCTGCTTTTGTAAGTAGTGCCGAGGATTAGATATATATATATATATACAGCATGAACTAATTATTCAAGCTTTGAATCGTGATTGTGATATCTTTCAAATGCAATATCATTGTCCTCATGAAGCATAACAAACATTTTTTTTACTTTGAATATTTATAAGAAGAAGCAACCAGCAAGTAAAAACCAAAGTGAAGAAAATCCACTGTAACAAAAGTGAAGAAAATACAAGATTCCTTAGCAGCCTTTGAATAGGTCGGCAACATGTCTGACCATTTGACCAACACTTACCATTATATATTTTTTATCTTATTGTATGAGAAAAATTTAAGATTGATTTTGATAATTTCTCATTTTACACTATTTCTTTTAACTTAATACTTTTCAAAATATTCATATGATCTTCAACAGATAACTTCCGTAACCTTTTTATTTTGATTATGGATAATGTTAAATCCGCGACATGAACAGTATATTTCAGTTCGTGTAAAATTATCAAATTGATCCATACACTTTTTGATAATTTTTCTAAACATAAGGGGCAATCTAATAATTTTTTACAGATCCCGATACACTATTCACGTCCCAATCTACAGTACTAAAAATTACTCTTTGATTATTTGTTTGTTGTAATTATGAGTTCAAATTTCAGTTTGAGTCGAGCCAATTAACCAAAAAAATAAAAAGCGGGTTGCCTCAAGAAAATTTCACTAGTTCTTGCCTGGCCTCCACATGTATATATTTATTTCTTTTTGTAAACATATAATTGGATTAATTCTCAACAACTAGATTGAAAAATTGTCCAAAATCTCATTCAGCAACTTGATTCATTTGCTATTCCTACGAAGAAAACTAACAAAAACATAGCAAAGATAATCACAATATTGACAAACTTAATTACTATTACAAGCAAGTTGCAAATTTTTATAGAGCCATAAAATGCAAGCGTTTGTTTATACATGTAAGAGAGGTGATAGATATCACGGACTATGATAATTGCGGCCTGCTAGATGACCAAAAAAAATTAAAAAATTACATTTTTATATCCTTAATTTTTACAGAGGGATGAACAAATAAGAGGGGTTAATTTATAATTTGTTACAAATAACGATAAACTATTTATGTTGTTATCCACGACATGTATTTTTAATATATCTATAAATATATTAACAAAGAAATTCCCCATAAAATCACGAGATTAATAATAATGGTCGAGTATCTGCGACGAAATGTGAACAATTAAATTTGTCATCAGCCCTACAATTGAATTTGAGAAAATTATAGAAATTAAAAGGGCATGCAGCATGCCAATTTAAACCCAATCCATCTCTATAGCTAGGCTGGGAAGTCAATGATCTGATCAACAACCATGTTAGCGTATCAAAAACAGTATGCTGTATTTAGATAGCTAGATTTCTAAAAAAAAAATCTATTGAATTCTAATGCAATCTTCTTGATTTAATGTTTTTCTTTCTTTTGGATTTGGTTATAAAATTCTGTCTATATAATTCTATATGTTCACAGCCAATTGCAATTTCTATGACAGAAAATGAAATAATAATATGTAATTGTCCATTAAAGTCAAATAAAGCATGATATATATGCATCCTTAATTATTCCATAATTTTGAAATTCTCAAATTTAAAGCTTAAAAAACTATATTTTTATTTAATTAAAAACAGAATGAATAATATGTGTTTCTTTTCTGTTTTCAAATTATACATATGCACGCTATTCAAAATAATTTTTTTATGTAGAAATTAATTTCTTGCTTTTTTTTTATTAAAAAGAGAATGAATCATATATGTTCAAGGCTCGTGATCAATAAATAAATAAAAGTGTAGAGATAGTGTGATTAACAAATGCAGCCAATGACATAATTAAGAATCCTACAAATCCAAAAGGAGCTTCCTGTTCTTGTTTTTTTTTTTTTCCCTTTTTTTTTCAATGTAAATTCTAATTGTCTGATTTTCAGTGTCAAGCACGTGTAAGCGGTATGATAGTTTTTTTTTTTTTTTTTTTTGAAATAAGGAGTTCGCAATTCGTATGACCCAAAAATTAATGAATTATATAATAAATGATATTTCTTCCCTTTTAAATCAATGATGTCAAAATTCGATTCTTACACTTCATGATGTATTTAGATAAGAGTTGTCATTTAACCAATCTCTCACTGATAATTTTTGTTAATTATTATGATTAAAATTTTCCTCTTTTTAACTTTTTATTTTAGCTGGCTATCTTTTGATTTGATGTATAGTGATTTAAGAAAAGCTCATATTAGGCTTGACCCCATCAAAATAATCACTCAATTGAAAATGATTTTTACAGGTAAAAAATCATCAATGCTTCAGTCCAAGATTACAAAAACAAAATCTTGTAAACATCATCAGCCACAAGAGAATAATCCCTTTTCTTTTTTTTTTTTTTCTTTTAGTCATCATCATCATGAACACTAAAGCAAATTATTTCTTTTTTTTTTCTTGACTTTTTTGTATTTGTTCTACACAAGAAAAGTGAAATACACACACACAAAGATTAGCTTAGCAAGCATCTAATCTATATTTCAACTGCAAGATTCGCTGCTGGGGCTTTTCAACCTTTTAACTGTGCAACCTAACTTGAAAAACATCAAAATTGGATGCGTATCTTAACGAACCTTATTAAGAACAAAATCCTATATATAATATCTTTGTGTATATATCATCACCAATTTGGTCAAAATCAAACCATTTTAAATTCTATGCGCATGCTTTCTTTCTAATCAATAAATTGTTCAAGAAAGAAGGGTTCACGCTTCATATGTAGGTCATTGTTAAGAATTACAATTATTGCATCATCAATCTTTATATCCTAAAATGTTTAACTTCTACATTATAAAATATAAACTCTGACTACCAAATGATAATGTTGAAAAAAACTTAAATTTTCTTAAATAATATTTCGAGTTGAAGTCTCAATATGAAAAAATATTTACTCTCTTATAGATTTACAAAATTTAAATTTTAAAATAATCACAATTCATGTAATTATCTCAGATAAAAAATATAAACTTGACTATTGTCGAGTAGCCAATTGGCAATCAACAATAGTCAAGTTTATTAATATTAATTATCTACTGGGAAAAAGAGGAACCTAACTTTATTAATATTAATATGTGCTTTGTTTATTGATCCAAAGCTAATCCATATCAATTTTTTTGTTTTAATCCATTATTGCAAGACTAATTTAAGATGATTACTAATCAACTGACAATGAATTCTGATGTATTCAAAATTATCAAATTAGTATATAACTTTGCTTTATGAATAACCTCATTAGTTTGTGAATAAGTCTACATCAGAAAATGAAACTATAGGTTAATATAAACCGGGAAAAAAAATTAAATATATAATATAGGTGCTGCTTTTGAACAAGTCTCTATCAAAACCAAAAAAAATTATAAGATTATTCAAATATTGCACTGTTATAAGACATAGTAAAACACAATGTTGGAATAAGAGTGACATTTTTCAACGCAATATAAGAAATTCATATCTAAGATAACATTTAACCAAAACCAAAGATGCACAGAGGTTTGGTATATAGGAAACAATCAAAGAAAATCAGATCTTGAGATAGCATTAGCTTTATTTTTTTAATCATCAGAGTGAAGAAATTAAATTGAAATGACCTTTACCTGTTTTAGATGGTCACTTTTACGAAAAAGTGCCAAAGGTTTTTCAAAGCTTCTAAATATTGGATAAAAGACGCCTTTGCAAGCAAACAAATTAATAACCCATATACAATATGTGTATGCAGCATCCTTTGGTCTACATATCATCCTTTTGGAGCCACAAATTTTTCAATTCTAATATATATATATATATATATATGAAAATTTTCACAAAAAAAGGAGTTAGTCACGTATTGAACTCTAATTTTTTTTTTTCAATTAGCGTTGGATATGTAAGACATAAAAGTGATGTGATCAATAATTTATTCATATTAATAAATGAATAATTCGAGGCAGAATATGACTTTTGCTCTAGTTCATATCACTTTTATGAATAGTTTTAAATGTGAGGCATATTTAATTTTTTTTAAATTTCGTTGAAATTAATTTTATACGAGTTGTATGTTATATTTTCGGCTGCAATTAAAGAAAATAACACAAGAAAAGTGTAAAAATTTTATGGACTTTGAAAATATTGACTCACGCTACAGTAGATACATAAATAAAATCAAAAGCATATAACATGAAACCAATTAATTTATGTTAAAATTATAATTTTGAAATTGAAAAAATAAATGACATCATAATAAAGTTCAGAAAATGTAAGAAAAAGGTCATTACTATGTAAATATTTCACTATCCAACAAATAGTTTTAATGATCCAGAAGAAACCTTCCTTGTTAAAAAAAAAAAAAAAGGTTCTTCCCATTGGCTTCCATGGTCCCACTTCCACCCGACTAAAAAATAAATCCAAAGCCTCCAATCTATTATTGCAAAAATGACTTTGCACTTCCTTACTTGTCGTTTGTTTGCAAAAGAAAAAATAAAGAAGAAAATAAAAAGTGACCATTTCACTAACACATACAAAATTGCCGGTTCTTACAACATTTCAACTACTTCAATTATGCCACATTAGAAATGACTTGCTTTTAAAACTTTCCAATCCCACCTAATTCATGACCTCTTTTCTTATTTTAATTGCGGTGGAGGACATCGCATTAAGTTTTAATTTTGATAAATAAAGTAACTTGATGTTATCAACAACTATGAGTCTATAATGCACGGACACCTTTATCAAGAGTTGTGCTCCGTTTTGAAAACGTTTCGGATACCGACATGTTTCGGAAACTTGTCGGAAATGCTTGGGGCCGTTTTTGCAAATAAGATAAAGTTTCGGAGCCGTTTTCAAATATTTTTGAAAATATGGAAAATGGTAGATGCCAGATTTCTTGAGTTTGCTAACCTCTCATTGGATGAACTGAAATTAAAGACAATATTTTTCAATGAAGATATCAATAAGAATGTGTAATATTTTATAAATTGATGTGTATAATATTTTAGATGGATAATTGTTTATTTATGATTATTGAGAAATTATATATTATTAAGGGTGTTATTATTTTATTTATAAATATAGGATAAAATGGACATTTGTTGATTTTGAGTTGTAAAAGAATGTTTTTTTTTTGTATTTATAAATGTTGTTATTATATTTTTGGACATATTTCACAATTATTGTTATGATAAAAAAAAATTATATACCATGAAAAATACACTTTTAAATTGAACTTAATTTATAATTTATATAAATTAAATTTTATAATTTTTTATATTTATAAATTTACCCCTATATTTTTAATATTTATACATTGACCCCCATATTTTTAATATTTATAAATTAACCCCGGTGTCCCCATTTCTTATATTTTCGAGAAAAGCCGTTTTTCCGTGTTCGTTTTTCCGTTTTCCGTTTCCCGTGTCCGTGCTACCTAGATCAACAACCGTTTGAATCTATTAACATATTGTTATTTTTACTTAAACAATGTTTTAAGTTCGAATTGTGTATATGCAGTTGTATTAAATAGTTGTTTTGGAGACTTTTATGGCCCTTGTGATCATAACATGATAGAACTAAAATAACTAAAATTTAATGTACTCTAAATACCAGTAATTTATATTAACAAAATAAATTGATTTTTTCATTAAAAAAACTAAATAATTTATTATTAAATTTACTTTTGTATGTAGTTAATTATTTATTTTGAAATTATAGTGTGTATAAGAGAACACCAGAATAAATCTAATTGTTTATCAAATTATTCTTGAAGTTTTCAAAAACTCCTAAACTAGTTGAGAAACAAACTAGTGACTAAAGAGATGAAAAGAAAATAAAGGACAGAACACTCTATGACAAAAAAGCACCGAGAAAATAAAAAGTTTACACCAAAAAAAAAAAAAGCCTTATCAGAAAAAAAAATAAAATATATATATATATATATATATAGTAACCCTATTGTGTATAAATTATATATTGTAACCCTATTGTGTATAAGATGCAATAACTATACATATGATGATCTTTGGCACATTATGGTAAGAAATTAAAGTGATAAGGATCTTTGGCATTTTTGGATAATACATTGGTGCTTTTAAGGTGTGAAATATGCCTCGGATTCTCATATCCTTTGCCTTTTATCGATCATGTTCTCGCCATAAATACAAATTGGCCTTTCATATCATATAATCTTATATTACATGTTATTCGTGGAGTGAATTAAATGCTGTACCCTATGGCAGTTTGGATTCGGAGATTTGCCTATCTTCATCAGATATTCAAAGATTCAAATATATGTGTTATGTCAATCAAAAAGATTACACATTCATTCATGCTGTTGGTAGTTTTATCAATTTAAGAAGTTACAAAATTAGCATATATATTACTACTTTTATCTTTAGATACATCAATCTCCTTTTGTGTAAAATAAAAGAATATTATGGCTCACAAATTTTATTATTATTTATACAAATTATAGAGGTTTCGAGTTGAGCATTTAAGATTATTATCCACAAATGTTACAGTGAATGATAAGATAATGACTATCCTATTTTATAGCTTATGGATTCTCCATAAATAAATATATATATATATATATATATATATATATATATATATATATATATATATATATATATAGCTGAGATAGATATTTTTTTACAAATTCTCACTATAAAACTTATAATTTATATCAATATTGGCAAAGGAAAAAGTTCAAATTTTATTATTTCATATTAAATATAAAGTGCAATAAAATCAACTAGATTATATCTAGTTTGAAAATTTTTAATAAAATTATCTCAGCTTATTGTTGTGCATAAAAGTTAATTATAAATATTGCACTGTCTGTAGCTAAAAACTGAAAAATAACTTCTTTAGACCAATAAATCCCACCATTATTGTACACATAGGCCATAGCTACTCAAGTATGGTCAACTGAGAACTGTAATATTTTGTATGTATATTTGTATACTTTTTATAATTTTATCACCTAGACATAGACCTACTATAATCGCAATAAACAATTCGCTAGAGTACACTTGATCTTTTAGATTTCTGCAAAGCGTACCAAATTGAACTTCAAAATTGACTCGTAGCCGGCTAGCCTCTATATGGACCTTATCCCTTGAGATTATTTTAGAGGTAATTATATTTATACGGGTAAAGTTAGATGCTGCGAGTTGTAGCGTCGCAAGTCACGAATAAAGTTTAATTTATTTTTTATTTTTAAATTAAATACCCTCTATATCATAGGGGTATTTTTAAAAATAGATTTGCGATAGACGTCGTAATCCTATTTATATAAGGTTGCCCTCTTTACTAATGATGAGTTAATAAAAAATATATATCTTTTTCCACCTATAACACCTAATTACAAATTTCTGCTATTTTTTTTTTATAATAACTTTTGATATACGATAACCATAAAATTTGTAATTAATTTAGATTGATACGTGAATTTTATTAAAGAATAATTTTTTTAGAGTTTTTTTTTTTTATTCATACACTGGCTTCAAACTTCAAATATTATTTAAATTTTTTTTAATATTATTACCACTTAAATTAATGTATATTAATTAATTTTCCACTAGTTTGATATATGAGAAAACATAAATTCAAGATAATTTTTAAATATATGAGAAATATGGACCTTGTTAGTAGGGATGACAAAAAAGCCCGAACCCGTGGGGTACCAACCCGACCCAATCCGAACGGGGCGAGTTTTTTAACATTTGACCGGGTTTTAGGATATCCCGAAATTAAAATTATCGGGAACAGGACGGGTTGGTATTTAATATACCCGTCCCATACTCCGCCCCGAACCTAACCCGATATATATATATATATAGTAAAATTATATTTATACATTATATATATATATACACTAATATTTTATATCAATTATTTATAGTTAAATTATATTTATACATTATATATATATATATATATTAGTTGCAAAAATGGTGAAATTATAGTATTATGAATTCTATATTTTGGACCAAAAATAGTTGTAAAAATATAGTGGATTATATATTAATTATATTTTGATATGAACTTGTTAATAGTATATATATATATATATTTATTTATTTATTTATTTTTATGATGTATTAAATTATTTTTATGGGTGTTGAAATTTATATAGATTATTTGTGTTATTTATTGAATTATAATATAATACAAATCAAATAAAAAAAATTAATAATGATTTAATGTAACGGGGCGGGGCGGGGTGGGGCGGTGTATGTTAGTTTTTCAACGGGGCGGGGATAAGAGATGATTTTCATACCCCGACGGGTTATGGGGCGGGATCGGAGAAAATATACAAGTCGCGGGGCGGAGACGGAGATACCATAATCCGCCCCCAATCCACCCCGTTGCCATTCCTACTTGTTAGAAATTGTCCTTAAATTTTTACTAATTAATTTATATTTTAATTTAATTATTTTTTTAAAACAATTAATATTAGTTAATTATTCAATTAGTCAATGCATAAAGTATCAAAGTCTAGGTTAAATTTAGTTGAGCATTGAGGCCAAGTTTTAAATCAGTTGCATGAATCTTCTTGAGTGCTAATTGACTTAATTCAGTTTTTTTTTTTTTTTTTTTTTTGTCCACTCTATGTTAGTTCAAGTGTTCCTTTAAGTTCTATTTAAAATTAGTTGACTTACACTTCCATTGGGGCAATGTTGCTTTTGACTTGTATATTGCTATACTATAAATTACATCAATTATTCTCTTAGAGCTACATACATTGTTAGAGAACAAAGAAACCAAAAAACTTCAACAATTAAAAAAAAAAAAAAAACAATAGTTAAATAAATTAATTAGCAGAAGAATCTTTCCACTGCACAACACCATCTTCAACCTGCTATATAACTTCCATCCTATATTTGTTATAAATCAGCAGGTTTTTTTTTTTTAATCTTAATTAATTTGTTTTCTATACAATATATAAATCTCTGTTTCAAAGTTGCTGTGTGCCCTGAACACTTAAGAATACAAATGCTTAGAATTCAAGTCAGCTCAAATATAATAATGCTATCACACATTTTATGTTGAGAGAATTTAGCTTGTACCCGGATGCCTCAAATTCTAAAATTAATTTTTATAATGTCAACCATATAATTTATGTTCAAAAACAGTTTTACTTTTTTAGAGTTGAAATTCACGAATAATTAAGGTATTTCCCTTATAACTTGAAATACGTAGCAAAAACAAAGTGGTGGAAGTTGTTAAAATGATTAAAAAAACAAATAATTTATTCTTTTAAGATATTAGATCTCAATTTCATTATTTATAGCTTAATTTGCTTGCACATAGTTTTTTTAAATATTTTTTAAATTTGAATAAAAATTTATAAGTGGAGTTCTATTTTCTTTTTCTAGCTGAAGAGAAAATTCCATTTATGATGGAAAAAAATTACAGAACAAAAACATACGCCATGTGTCCTGTTGACGTGTTGCTCCACTCACCGACGGTGGCGCGTGCAAGCCACGCGCCGCCTTTCCGGTCAAATCAGGCGTCTGGATTTTTTCCGGTGGGGGATTTTCGGGTGTCCCAGTCTCACTGGTAAGGTTAAAACTTACAAATACCCATTCCTTAATAGTAATATCAATTTTGCACATAAAATTAAAAATCAAAATATGTATATGCACTACAGGACAGAATAATACAGATTTCCATAAAGTGCAATGTATTAACCAATGGACGAAAAACATGCTTTTCAATTTAATTTTCATCAATTTCATGCCAATAATACTAAATCATGTAGACATGCTCTGATACCAATGAAAGGAAAAACAGGGAAGAACAATAAATCATAAAAAGATTTAGAATACCGACCATTTTCTCCAGCAACGGAAACCTTAGTATATATGTTGATCGGAGTTTTAACTAATAGAGCAAAGACTATGTCTTCACAATCTAAATATCAATGGAATGATATTGAATGAAAAATACACAGAGTATTTTTGTGTGGAAGAAGAAGGAGGAAAAAATTATGCAGAGATAATTTTTTGTTCTGCCTTATTGTTAGGTTATCTCTGGGTTATGTTACGTACAAAACATAAAACTCATACTCTACAAAAGAGTAG
>CATIWO010313122.1:0-11899 GCA_949673435.1 Macaranga tanarius
AATACAGATATAGGTGAAAAGAGAAACTCTAGTACAATTGCATACATATTTGTTTATTTCGATAATTAAAATGGTTTTTAGTTTTAAATTCTTTTACTGCTTTGATTCTATAAACAATTGATTCGTTTAGACAAGCAAATATTCAAGTGAATTAATACTTAATCTCTTCTCTGTGGGACGATACTAGGACTTATAATCCTATATTATAACTTGACCCGTATACTTGCGGAATTTCCTCATCAGTCACACTTAATAGTCTAAATCACATATCAATAAATAGGTCCATGACTGCGGGAAATATCTCACCATCAGCCCAACCATGACTATAAATCTCATAATCATATCATATATCAATATATAAAATATCCTATAGCCCTAAAGCTCTCTTATTCCAATAATGACTATGGGGAATAGTTTACCAACAGACCGGTCACACTTAATAGTCTAAATCACATATCAATAAATAGGTCCATGAATGCGGGGAATATCTCACCATCAGCCCAGCTATGACTATAAATCTCATAATCATATATATATATATATCTGGTACCAGTGAGCACCTGGTCCTGATGAATGCCCATCAGGTGGCATGTTCTATAACATCCATCTGCACACAATCATAATTACACACAACATTCACACTTCACATTAAATGATGCAAAAACACATATGATGCAATACATATGTGGAAATATTAAATAATGATAATGATAATGCTAATGAGATTAAAAACAATAATAGTTTAAATCAATATAAATTAAAATACTACGATTAATGAAATGTTCGATGTTTTCATAAATTATGCTTATATATATTTATATATACTATCGGCAATAGATGAGTGATATTAACTTATCTGGCTGACGTGCAGTCCTAATTGGATCTTGAGACAATGGCCCTGTTCCGGAAAAATATATAATTAAGAATAATAAAATAATATAAGAACCTATTTCCTATTGTCTAGAATTTTAGAAAAGAATCAACCTACATCTAACAGTAAAAGTACAATTTATGATGAATCTACCAAAAATTCGGCAGAACCTCCCCTAAAATATAGACATCTTCCTACTAAGGTAGGACCAATCCTGTAATTAAACAACTACACTTCTATAAATAATCTCAATTGGGGCTCAATTATCTACCACACTATAATTAAATTTAACTGAGCCTCACAAGCACAATTCATAAAATAAACATTTAACTTAAGTCAATTATCATACCAAATATTCAATCCATTACCATTTATTAACAATTGAATTATTCAACTCAGAATCACAATCACATAACAAAACTTCCAACACAGACAAAACCCGACATAAACCTTTCAAGATTTTTAATTAACAAACTATAAAGAATTAGACAAAATCATTTAAACAAACATTAATCCTCATTAATTTATTAAAAATACAACCAATTTCCAACCACCGTCGGAATATTCTATCACTGTTGCTGGAATATTCTGCCGACGATGGAAAAATACAAAACTTACACCAATAGAAAGCTCTCGTCTCTAATTTCATTTCATCTAACTACACCCAAGCCTAATTCTCACTCAATTGCATAAAATAGAAACTTAAACATAAAAAAACCTAGAAATATAATTGCCTCCAACTGAGGTGGCTACCGGTATTAGAAATCAGCTAGGACAGAGGATAAATAACAGCCTAAGGCCGGCGACCAAAACTGCAGTGGTGGAGGAAGCAAACGATGACAGCAGCTGTGACGGCAACTTCTTCTCTTTCAGACAGCCTAGACCAAATAGGGAAGAAAAAAGGAGGAGGAGGCAACTACTACTACTGTTGCTGCTGCTGGCTGAAACTGACATCTAGGAGGAGGAGCTACAGCGGCAGTGAAGTGGCAGCAGTGAACGGTAAGGTGGTGGCAGCAGACATAGGCGGGGAAGAAGGAAGAAAAGAAAAAGAAAAGGAGAAAAGAATAAAAAAGAAATGGGTTTGTTTTGTTTGTTAAAAAAATGTATATACAAGTTAAAAAGTAAGATTTTATTCACTTAGTCCCTCTTTAAAATAAATTTTACTAAAATAATACTCAACTTCTTAATTACTCACAAAATACATTCATATATATATATATATAGGGTGTTACATTTGAGGACTAAGAAAGAGTTGTTTAAAACTTGAAAAAGGAGATTTGCTACAATAAAAAAAGTTCTCTATAGAATAAGGAAAAGAAGAAGAAGAAGAATAAGGGGAAGGAAAAAAAGGAGGAAATTGGGTTTGAAATTCTGAAAATTGGTGAATGAAATTTCTACCAACTTCTTCTTCTTATGAATCAAATTCTTTATTTTCAAATATTATTTTTGGTTGAAGTTGATTTTTGAATTTGAATTCTAAAAGTAGAATGTTAAAGTATGAAAAATGCATCAATTGAAGTTATAAAGGTGTAAAAACAAGTAAAGCATGTACTAGAATGAATTCTGACACATTTTAGTTGATAATATGTTGATTATGTGTTGAAATTTAGTTATTTCGAGTACATAATGCCTCTGCTAGTCACACAGGCGATCCTTGATCGACCAGCGGCACCTTAATGTGCTGAGGTGCCTCAGTACACTGAGCAGGCACCTCAGTGGCACTGAGGAGGCGCCTTTGTAGCCAGTGCTTGTAATAAAATTGACTTAAACATAAAATGTTACAACCTAACCTCAACTAAAAGTATGTCAACACCTGTATAAACACTTAAGCCACTTAAATTGACCCAAAATGAGTTAAATGGATCCTATTTTGCCAAAGATATATGAGATTTAGTTATAGATATATGTAACCATGAAATTGAGTTATTTAAGTAAACTTATAGTTGGTGTGCATTCCTTACTTTAAAAGGTAAATGATAGTTAAAGGATTAATACTAAATCTTAACAATAAATGCAAATAATATCAAATCCTAACCAATCAAAATATTCTAAAATTAAGAATTTTAAGTTTATTGAATTACAAAGCATGATAACATCCGATAAACTTTCAAGTCTCTGACATAGAGACTAAATTCATGTTAGATGATAAATCAAACCAAGAAAGTATCAAAATAAGTAAATGCATTATAAAGCAAAGTAAATGGTATGTTTTAAACAAGAAAGGAATCAAATTCTATAAGATTCAAAATGTGATATTATATGATTAAGTAAATGTATGTGTATATATATAGTTTATATATATATACATATATACAAACTTTATCCCTTTTTAAAATGATTTCATAACTTAAGAAATAGAGAAGTTAAAGCGAGAATGCTACAGCATCCAAATTTTAAAGTGAATATGAAAAGTATTCAAGTCTTCGACACAGAAACTAAATATATAAAATGCTCCAATGACATCAAACATGAGAATGATCTTGGAAATTACAATTATAATGTTCAAATAAGAATGACATTGATGATTTACAAAAGTGACATTTGAAAAATGTTACAGGAAACGGATGTGAGAAGAAAAGTATGAGAAAATAAAAATAATGCACGAATGCACGAGAACTTTTAAAGAATGATATAATGATAAGCACAAGCACATATGGTATTAAGAGATAGTAAGTCCATATCGAGGACATGACAGGGTTGGTAGATGAGTACAGCCAATACCTGGGTCCGGGTACACATCTTACCCTGTAGATGTAAAACCATTCCTATAATATATGTATATCTGCTACCTGTAGCCAGATACATATTTTACTTAAGGTTTGGCATTCATGAGAAATTGATAGAAATTGTAATTTGGCTCTGGGTGAGCACTGTGAATATGATAAGGGCTTATTGTGACATTTACTTTGGGACTTGCTGGCACAACCTTTGGTGACCAGGTCAGCACACTATTGATGAATAATTGTGATAACCTTCGGTGTAGTATGAGTACTAGCCACACTGATATCTATTTGTGCATATGCTACAGTGTTCCAAAATTAATGCAAATACATCTAATTATTATGGTGCTTTAGATGAATTTACAATATCTTTTAAAGTTTTGATTAAATGCTATAATGGGCACCAAAGTATGAATTTTAGCATGAGAACAAGATACCAAGTAGCAAATACGATTGGGTTGTATGAGAGTGAATATATTATAGACATCCATGTTTGTTCAACAGCTCAAGAGCGTGGTATTGAATAGTTATTCGAATATTTGAAATTTAAATTTTAACTTTAAAGGTTAAAGTTGTTTTAATTATTTATCTTGGTAGCGTGACACAAGTGTAATTATCAAATGTGTTTATTAAAAATGTTTTAAAATGTGCAAAGTTTTCTCGGCCACAATGTGATATTTAAATAGTTACCTTTGAGACTTGTTATTAGGAATTTTAATATGATGATATTCTTGAATAGTTCCTATTTGTACTCTATTTCACTCACTGAGTATTTTTCCTAAAAATACTCACAACTTTTTTTATAAAATTTTTCAGAGTAACGAGGTTTTGTGTTAGCTATCTAGAAGATAGTGTGATGTATAATAAGTGAAGCAGATGCAGCAAGAACTTTAAGAGTAATGCTCTATAGAATATTTGGTAATAGATATATTATAGGTTTGAGTAGGTTGCATTCAGTAATTTGTAATGCGAAACTTATGTATAAAGTTGACAAATAACTTTGGAGTGATTATTTTATAATAGATATATATATCAATGATACATTTTTAAATATCCTATATTTTAAGACTTTATAATAAATAATGGACAAGATAGAAGTAATACCGGGACTTAACAGTGCTCAAGTTAGGTAGGTCAAAGGTGCGACTTTCTAATAAGATTACTAGTGAGATTAGGTGTTACAGTAGAACTACTAGTCAAATTGCATTGTTGAAGCAATGAAACCAACTTAGCAACTTGATAAGAGATTGTTGGTATGTGACTCTCAGGAATAGAACTGACTGGATCATTTTTGTACTTAGAAATATTATATGAACCGTTATAACTTGCGGCTGGAGTATTCTCATCACCATAGCATCCTTCCACATGATTTGCATAAATAAGTTGTTGTTTCCCCTTAGATTTTGTTTGGTAAAAACTCTGCAAGTATACAGAATCGACAAGTAGTAATTAAGATATCGTCTCACAGAGATTACGATATATCCACCTACCAATTTATCTCTAATTATTTAAAGCTCACAAATTAAATGAATCAATTAACTACGTCTACTTAACTAAAAACAAAAATATAAACCCTAATTTTGAAATCAATTAACCAAACTAAAATTAACTATTAGAAAACTAATTCACCTCACACTCGTTCGTTAATCACCCTTCCTTAATTCAATTATCCATGCAAATCTGGAGCCCTCTTATATTGTAAGTAAACCCTCTCAAATCCAATTATCTTACTTGATAACCCTTAATTAAGATTATGTAACCCAATTCTCATTACAATCATAAACTCTAATTAATGAAATCATAAAGTTTAATCTCAACTCTTACAGAATTAAATCAATTCAATTTATTTCTAATAATGAATCAACTCAATTTATATTTATAGTTCCACCAAAATTATCATATCTCAATGCATAATCCCAATTAATATCATGTTAATGTCGATCGGGCACAAACAAGCATTAATCTTAATAAACACAATTTGAATGAATAAAGAATTTATTAGAAAGGGAAAAATTAAACCAACTCATGTTCATATCCTTAATCCCTAATGAATAAAAACCTAGCCTAACATATTTAAACTAAACTATGAAAACAAGTAAAAGAAATCCATCACTAATTATAAGAATTAAGAAGAAGAAAAGAAATTTAATTTCTTGTAATTTTGAATCTTCGATCTCCAATCTCGATCCTCGATAATACCCTAAAAGGTTCTTCTTCTCATGTCAAAAGTCCCTCTAATATGAGTTCTCTTATTCCTTTTATAGTTTTCCTCCAACTCCCCTTCGATAAACAACCAAAGAAGTTGATTTAATCTTGACTCTTGCGGGTACACGGCCATGTATGAATTCTACACGGCTGTGTCTCGATCATATTCAAAATCTAGACGCTCACACCGCTATGTCCCGAGCCGTGTTTAGAGTAGGCAAATACAGCAGTCAAGTACATGGTTTGTAATACGGGCATGTCTCGACTCGTGTTCAGGGTATGAAATTTCTCCAGAAGACTATACGGCCCAGCACATGTTCGTGTCTTCAACCGTGTTTAGAAGCTTGTTTTAGTCTAGAATACTACACGGGATGACATACGGCCGTGTCCTTGCCTATGTCGATAATTTCTTTAAAAATCAACTTCTAACACTCTGAATCTTTCATTAATCCATATTAAATCTTGATTAAAGACCTACAAAAGTAAAATACGTATAAATAACCAATATTAAGACAAATTAACTCCTAAAAACATAACAAAATAGATACTAATCAAATTCCTCCACACTTAAGCATTTGCTTGTCCACAAGCAAAATTACTCACTCAACATCTTATCACAAAAATGAACAAAATTCATTAACCACTTTCACTTATACATTTAATACATTCTCCAATTAATATAAAATTTATAACTTAAAAACAAAAATAATAACTCAAAAGCAAGATAATGCTCATTATTACCAAGTGAATAGCCATTCCCCATCTCATACCCAAAATTTTTACAAATTAACACTCAAAACCATAATTCATCATTAACACTAATATAAAATACAAACCACTATTTTTACTTACTAACTCATCACTATTTTTACGAGTGTGTTTTACACTCCATCTCGTTCATTCATTTTATTTTTTATTTTTCATTTTTTCATAGTGCATTTTATGCTCCATCTCACTTCTTTTCTTTCCATTAACAATAGGCAAGTGTGTGTAACTCTCCATCTTACCCTTTCCTTTAACCAAACTCAACAAATTATACAATTTCAAACATCAATTTATGAGTCTTAATTATGAAAAAGGGAATTGGCATTAGATTCATTAAAAATACAAAAATTTATCACTCTCAAATTATTACCTAAGCTTAAGAATTACAAAGTAAACATTAATTGGAGAATATACTAATTATATAAGGAAACCAAATCAGTTGAATTAAGTTCATCAAAGTGATAAATTTAATCAAATACTTAAAGATGAAAAGATACAAATAAAATAAAAATTTCAAATTACTCCCCCCCACACTCAACCGAAACATTGTCCTCAATGTGCAAAAATAAATTAACATAGGAGAAAAAGAACTAACACTCCCCTAAAATTAATCATATGATTAGTTCGACAAAGGGAAGGAATGAATAATCAACATGCGTACAAAAACTAAAACTGAACATAAACAAAAACAACAACCGAAATAAAATGAATACAAAAGAATAATATAACAAATATCCATAAGTACACTATCCAAATAAAACACAAAAATAATATCCAAAAAGAAAATAAAAATGACAAATTAGTCATCAAGGTCAGCGTCATCATCACTTTCATCAACCTCTAAATCCTCATCATCATTAGGTGAAAATGTGGGCTCAGGCTTCATGGGATCTGAAGTAGATGGAAAGAAAACATCGGGAGATAGGGACATAGGAGGTGGTTGTATACCCCTATCAATCATCAATATAGTAACACCCTGCTGCACCTACTACATTTGAGAAAACAAATAGTGCAACATAATATTATGATGCTGCTGGGTCCTCCGAACCTTAATGCATGGGTCAGTAGCATGAACGGAAGGAACCTCCAGTACAGGAACATCATGGCCCTCAGCCACATCCAGTGCCATATTAGCAGGCGGTACACCATCAATCAACACATAATCGTCACCCCTCTTCTCCACTATGCGCATCATACGGAAAGTATCCATATCAAGGACAATCATGTGGCAACTCCTAGTCAAGTCCCATAAATCGGTAAACATACTTAAGTTCTTAGCTAACCTAGTGATATAGCTCCCCCCATAAAGTGAACCATAGGATTTATTTGATATAGAGTCAAAATAAGTCACAAAACTATAAGCCAAATTGTATGTATCGAGAGACTTCAAGCACGATAAATAAAAAATATCCCTCATCGTCACTACCCCCGTGCTCTCACGATGACCACAAATCGTGTGAGCAATGATCCTATGCAATACATGCAACACAAGAGAAGTAAAATAAGTACTCTTAGACCTAGTCGGCTCGTAGGGCTTCCGGAACTCGGGCCTAACATGTGAACGCCAAAAGACACGTGCACATGCACTAGAACCATATGACAAAGAGTTGTGATACAACTCAGTCTCAACTTAAGTCGCACTATATATACCCAAAAGCACACCAAATTCAGACATAGACAACGAAAAATCCTTTCCACCCAATCTATACTTAAGCATACCTAGTTTTACATAATCAATGCCTTTTTTTATCTATAGGAAAGGAGGCAAGAAATTCCACAAACAAATTTAAATAACAAGGGTCTCTAATTTCAATCATAATCATCCAACCCTCATTGTTCAATTGCCTATAAATCTCACACCACAATCCTAATTTTTCTAAGTCACTTTGAGTAGGATATCTAGTAGGCTTAATAGGAAAGGTTTTTAGATTATTTACCTTGGCTTGGATGCGGGTATTTATGAACCGGAGAAGAGGGAGAATAGTAGAAGCACCGGATGACGATGAACCCACTTGTGGAGGCAGATCCATTCTTGGCACACGCAAAGGGCGTGAAGAAGAAGTGAGGTTCCTTTGGGCACATTGCTTGGTTCATTTTCTAGGGGGAGAAGACATTGTTAAAGAGAAATTAGTTAAGTAGAGATAAAAATCATAAGAAATTGATAAGGAACAGTCGAAATTAGGGTCAGAATAGGATTTCTGGTGGTTAGGTAGGAGAAAAAATGAAAGAAAATGAATGGGCACGAAGAAATAAATTTAAAATCCATAACTATCTATTTATAAAATCCAGCAATACACAGGCGTGTATGTTTAACACGACCATGTTTCGTTAAAATTGGGCATTTTCACTAAACACACTGCTCGAGACACGGGCATGTAATTGCCCGTGTATCTCTCTGGAAAAAATATGTAATGAAAATAAGGTCAGGCAATACTGGCATGTATCTGACCGTGTAACCTACTGTCCCATTTTCTAGATTCAAACATGGTCTCCCATACGGGCATTTAACTGCTCATGTATCAGTCTGTCCCAAATTATATAAGTAAATACGGAAGACTACATAAGCGTGTGTGTGACCGTGTACCTTACTGGCTCAAAATACATACCTGGACACAGGTGAGGACACAGGCGTGTTTCTACCCGTATTTCTATTTCTTGCGCCTTTTTCTTGATTTTCTCGACTCTCTTTAATCCCATACATTGGTGAACCTAAAAAAAATAAAAATATGAAAATAAAAGAAAACTAACAAAATAAAAAATGCATGAAAAACTTAAATAAAACTTAGTTACCTCCCAATAAGCGCTAATTTGAGGTCCTTAGCTTGACCCTAAACACATTAAAGCTAATTAGGATTAGAATTGGCAACAAAGGAAATAATTTCCTCATCCCTTACCCACAATCCTCCATAATAAGGTTTACATCGTTGTCCATTCACTTTGAAATGCTCGCCCTTATCATTCTCGAGCTCAAGAGCACTATGAGAGAATGTTTGAACTACTTTGAATGGTCCACTCCATCTAGACTTCAATTTACCTGGAAATAAGTGAAGGCTTGAGTTAAACAACAACAATAAATCTCTAACCTGAAAATCCTTTTTCATGATATGTGCATCATGCCACTTCTTTGTCTTTTCTTTAAAGAGTTTGGTATTCTCATAAGTTTTGAGGCGAATTTTATCTAGTTCATTGAGTTGCAATAACCTCCTATCTCTTGTGGACTTCAAATCGAAATTCAGTGTCTTAATGGCCCAATATGCTCGATGTTCTAGCTCAACGGGTAGGTGACATGCCTTCCCAAACACCAACCTAAATGGTGACATGCCAATTGGTGTTTTGAATGTCGTACGATAAGCCCACAATATGTCATCCAACTTTATAGTCCAATCCTTCCTCAAACTACCAACTATCTTCTCTAGAATCTTCTTCAGCTCATGGTTCGTTACCTCTACTTGTCCACTCATTTGAGGATGATAGGGTGTGGAAATTTTATGATGCACACTATATTTTCTCAATAAGGACTCAAACTGATGGTTATAAAAATGCGACCCCCCATTACTAATAATGGTTGGTGGTACACCAAATCTCGTGAATATCTTCTTAAGGAACTTAAGCACTACCTTTGCATCATTTGTGGGTGTTGTTAAAACTTCCACCCATTTAGACACATAATCCATGCCTATAAGGATATATTAGTTCCCAAAAGAAGATGGAAAGGGTCCATAAAGTCTATCCCCCATACATCAAAGATTTCAACCTCCAGAATTGAAGTGAGAGGTAATTCCTATCATTTAGAGATGTTTCCAACACGTTGGCAACAATTATAATGTAGGACAAACTCCCTAGAATTCTTAAATAGTATTGGCCAAAAAAAGCCACTCTCCAACAATTTAGCACATATTTTTGATGCTTCATAATGTCCTCCATAACTTGAATTATGACAATGTGATAAAACATCAAATACCTCTGAATCCGGAATGTACCTCCTAATCAAGCCATCTCCACAGATTTTGTAGAGATAAGGATCTTTCCATAGGTATTGCCTTACCTTATACAAGAACCTCTTCCTTTATTTGTGTGATAATCCCTTTGCTAGCACCCCTCCAACCAAATAATTGGCAATGTCAGCATACTAAGGGGTTACTATGTGATGTAACGCCAAAAAGAACTCATTCAGGAAACTATCTCCAATAGCCTGTGGTGCACTCTCCTCTTCCTTTTCTAAACATGATAAATGGTCTGCTACTAAGTTCTCCGAGCCTTTCTTATGCTTGATCTCAAGGTCAAATTCCTGCAACAATAGAATCCATCTCATTAGTCTCAGTTTGGCATCCTTTTTAGCAAGTAGATGTCGAATGGCCAAATGTTCAGTGTAGATGATAATTTTTCAACCCAAAAGGTAGGAACAAAATTTATCTACAATAAAAACTACTGCCAACATCTCCTTTTCTGTGGTGGTACAGTTGAGCTGGGCCTCAGTCAATGTGTGACTGGTATAGTAGATGACATGTAGATGATTGTCCTTCCTTTGTCCGAAGATAGCTCTTATAGTGTAGTCACTTACGTCACACATTATCTCAAAAGGTAAGGACTAATCCGGTAGTGTAATAATGGATGCCGATACCAATGCCTTCTTAAACCTGTCAAAAGCACTTAAATATGCATCGTCAAAGACAAATAGAACATCTTTAATCAATAAATTAGTCAAAGGTTTGGCAATTAATAAAAAAATAATTAATGAAACATCGGTAAATATCGGCATACCCTAAAAAAATCTCTGACTCTTTTAAGTGATGTAGGTGGTGGCAACTTCTCAATAATCTCTATTTTAGCTCGATCCACTTCAATTCCCTTGCTAGAAATTCTGTGATCTAAGACTATCCCTTCCTTCACCATAAAATGGCATTTCTCCTAATTAAACACAAGGTTAGTCTCTTCATAATGCTTCAACACCCTGTCAAGGTTAGCTATTGATTAGGTTATATTTTGTTATGTTTTAGGTAGGATAATTGTGTTAATTTTGTGTATAATTGTGTTAATTTATGTTTAGATAGGTTATTTATGCTTACTTTGTGTTTATAGGTCATTATTCAAGGTTAGATGTGGATCAATTGAAGATTAGAAGCAAATGAAGTCAATATTAGAAGCAATTGTGAACACAGGCATCAACATGACTGTGTGTTTACCCGTGTAGTCTGCTGGAAGATTTGAGTACTTGGAACACGGGTCGGGACACGCCTGTGTGTCAGGCCGTGTGATGCGCTGCCAATTTTATATACTTGAGACATGGCTCGGGACATGGCCGTGTAGATGCCCGGATGTTGAATACATGTAAGACACC
>CATIWO010313146.1:0-15453 GCA_949673435.1 Macaranga tanarius
CCAGTGCCTGAGAGCTCGAATTCCACACCTCTGGGTCCGCACGGCCGTGCTACCCTGGCACACAGTCGTGCCTGAGAGTCTGCATGCATGGCCTATGGACCATGTCGCACTCTATCAGCCCTAACTCCCTATACAGAACTCGGATTTAAGTGATTCAAAAAGCTACGAAAAGCTAACATAGAGGACTACAACTTTCATGAAGACACCTAGGCTGAATTCATTTATATGAATTAACTAAAATACCCTTGAAATGACTTATGATGTCAAAGCATATGGATGTAACTCATTTCGAGTTATAACAATACCTTATAAACACACTAGTCCACACCAAACATCCATTAACATCACAACAAGATTTCTAAACATTCAAACAATATTGTTGTGTCTCATATACACCAAATCTCATTATTTTAATAACCATCTAGCAAATGCTAGCATAAATACTTGGATGCTTATAACCCAATATCTACACCCCATCAATCATCACATTACTCATCTTTTACAACCAAAGTTCTCATATCTAATTCATAACTTAATTCTCACATTCAATAACATATATATAAAATCATAATGCTATGTATGTATGCAAATATGGTGTAACAATGCATGTTTATGCAAGTTAGTATTCGGTCGGAGTTCTCGACACACGTCACACACGTTTCACACAAATTTTGCTTTTTCTTTTCTTTTTCTTTCATATTTTTATTTTTATTTATATAACCGTGGCCATTCCTGTGACTCTTTGCCCAGCTCAGTCTCAGATCTCACACGTGCGCGCATATATATATTATATGAATGGCCACACCTGAGACTCTCTACCCAGCTCAGTCTCAGGCCGTGGAGCTCAATCTCCACATATATTCATTTTCCTCACATTTCAATCATTCACATTTCTCACATTTCCTCACATTTCATCACATCATGCCATATGCATGTATTTTCATCATTTTTATTTTTCATAGTGAATTACAATTCACCTTTCTCACAAGCAACGCATATTGATTCATATCACATTAAGTGGCTTGCACTCATAGGTGCCAATATTCACAATTCATTGAAACACATGCTCTCATTCAATAACAAATTATAAATAAAAAACACACCATTCATATACCAAAATTATACCAAAAGTATACCTAAAGTATACCAACAATAAACTAACCATATACCATATATATATTGTATTTTCTCACAATAACATGTCCATATATAAATTTATGTATATCATGCTCAATAATCTTACCACTTAAAGGCATACATGTGATATCTTTTATAATTCACCACAACACTTTATCACATCAATATAATCACATATTCATCATTCTTGTCACTTTAATGGCATACGCAATTTAATATAGTTAAAGAACTATAGTTACTTGAAAATTACTACATGTAAGCATTAAATTAATAATTATTTACCTCAAGCCTTTAACTCCTTCTTAAAATAAAAGCTCCTCTAGTGATTAGGATCTTCAATATCCTTATCAAAGCCTACATACAATACATACATCAATTCACAAAGCAAACATGCTACTTGCACTTAACTCAACAGAATGCAACTAAGTGCAGGCCTATACTCCATGTTCAAAATGTCCAAATAATTCACACACATATCCAAAAATTATGAAAATATTACTGAAAGTAGACCCATGAGTCTACTTCAAATTTCAATTAGAATTACTTAATTTCAATGTGTGTGAAATTAATTATAGATTTTTGAGTAAAATCGGGTAAAATAAATAAAACAGAGAAACAGAGGTGGCTGGTTGAGCAAGAAAATGTATGGCTGTGCTAGTCACCTTAAATTACAAAATTTGGCTTCATGCAAAACATACAAGTTGTAGTAGACTCGCTAAGGTTTCCAAAACATTAAATCTTGCTCAAATCAGAGGCCTATAACTCAAGATATGATCAAAACAAAGTGACTGATACACATGAAAAAATAGACCCGAATTTCAACTTATAACACCTAACTCAAATAATCAAAAATACAAGCAATCTTACCAAATTGATGCTCCCACTAGCTTCTAGATCTCCTCAAACTTCCCAAATCCTTACTAGATATGTAGAGAATTTATCGAAATCTCTCAAAAAATTCAAGAACACTCTCTACTTCTCTACCACTCCCAATTCTCTACACACTTCTCTTCACATACATACACAAGCCAATCAAAATATACCACTTGCCCCCTAAAAAGTCTCCTCCTAATTATTACATATTATACTAATAATAATAATAATAATGGATAAATATCACCATTCTCTATAACATTACTAAATTAAATAATATATAAATATCACTATAAAATTTCTACACACCCCCTTACTAAAATAGGATTATTACATAATAATCCAGAACTTTCTCATATAATAAACAACTCCCAACTTTCTTAACAATTAGGTCCCTCTCTACCCAAAAATACATATTCACACTTAAATGCAATCCATAATACTATTCCACATGTCAAGAAAATAATATATATATATATATATATATATATATATATATATATATATATATATATATATGAATAGTACTTTTTAAAATACGGGTGTTACATTTCATGCTTAATTATCTCCCAAATATTATAATAATAATAATATATTTTATCACTTAACAACTAATATAATATAAATACTCTACATAAATATTACCACAATTACCTTCCTAGCCCCTTAATAAAATGGACATGTCGCACAATACCCCAAACTTTCACTTGTGACATATAACTCCAAACATACCTTATAATTAAGTCTTTCTCTACACTCATGCACATACTCTAACTTAAATAAGGCCACTTTCGACTATACACAATATACCATACAGTACATAAGTCATAAATACGTATGTGAAAGGGCGGGTGTTACATTAAGAGAAGTGAATTCTTACTTGTCATTTTTTTCTTGTAAATTTAGTTGTTCTTTTCCTTTTTCCCTTTCCATTTGGGGCTTTTAATTTGTAAGTATGTAAACTTTGCAGCTATAATTTTCCCACCTATAATTGTTGATTTTAAAAGGAAAGAAATATTCAATTTTATAATACTTACATTAATCTAGTCATTTTCTTAGGCTTTGAATGATATGAGTGTGAGCTTAGAGTGATCCTGTTGTGACCCAACTCTTCATTGTTTTCTTTCATCAACCTTTTTTTTATTGCTATGCTTTTCTTGGGTAGGGTTTGTTCACACAAAAAATGGCACCCATAAACTTATCATGCCCTTTAATAATTTATTAACTCTTTTGAGATATTAGTTCAAAACTTCATAGTTATTATTTAGAGTGCCTAATGTTTAAAGTTATTAAAAGACAAAAAGAAACCTTAATTTTTTTGTTAGAGAAAAAATGACATGGCATTGATTCCCATATTTAAATATGTAGCATCTAATGTAGCACCCTCCAGGTACCACATATAAGTGTCCATGCAATATAACAAATACGTGACATATGAATTTTTTTTTAAAAAAAGATAGGGGTACATAAATAAAAACTTTTGTTTAATATATTGAAAATAATTTATACAAGTATTTCATAATGTTAATATATACAATTAAACTTGATTACAAAATGTCCAAATGCCATAATGATGAGAATGGAGATGTCAACACCAAACCTGCCTTTGGACCCACCTGAGCTCACAAGAAGCACTCCCCAAGCTTTTATCATCAAGCCTCAACTAGGCTATCTATTAAGCCTGAAAACCACAATTGCAAAGGAATGAGCTTGCGACTCAATAAGCAATTATTAAGATAAGCGTACATATAGTTCTTCTCAAGAACTAATTAAAGAGAAAATACAATAAAATAATTAAAAGTGGACTACACAGCCGTGTATCAACCCGTATAATCTACTGGTTCAAAACCTCCGTCAGGACACGGCGTCTTGAAAAGATTCAACAGCAAAGAGATGATTAAATATGATTGTCAATATTATAAGCACATTCTAAGAATCATAACATAGGCTTTCAAACCTCTACCAAGTCTGCAAATAATTACCATATAGTCCCATAACCAATAGCACTGTATAAAGTGCCTACCGGAGTCCAAATGAAGAAGGAGCAGGTGAGCAATAAAATGTCAAGCTCAATTAGAGAATTGTAATGATAAATTCAACTCTAACTCAAAACATAAAAGTTGTAGAAGACTCTTTAAAGTTTTTGTAGCATCAAACCACGCCTCATTTGGAGCTCTATAGCTCAAGTTATAGTAAAATACGAAGATAGAAGTGTACTAAAGAAGGGCTGACTCGTCACTACTCGGTACACTGTGCCAAGTTGGCACCCCGAGTCACAGGTACAACTTGGCACCCAGTTGTCTTGTCGGCATAGTGCACAGAGACACAACCCTACTGACTATGTCACACTCTTTTGGCCATAACTTCCTCTACCGAACTCGGATTTAAGTGATTCAAGAAGCTATGGAAAGCTATTTCAGAGAACTACAACTTTTGTGAACACATCTAGACTTAATTCGATTGTATGGATTGATAAAAATGCCCTTAACTCTTCATCAAAGCATAACAATCTTTCTCACACTTGATTATAACTCAATTCAAGCCACAATAAGAGTTCTAAATATTTAAAACATCATTGTTAGTGTCTCATATACAACAATTCACATTTCTCAAATCATCAATCTAACATTAAAGTCACAGTCAACATAATTTATATGAACACAATGCAACATTTTATGGTGCCTCATATACACCAATTATCATTATTCAACAATACACAACTATCATTCCCATATATCACAACTCACATTCATTCAACATACAATATATATATATATATATACAATGCAAAAATGCATAGATATGCAAGTTAGTAACTGGCTGGATTTCTCGACACTCATCACACACATTTCACAATATTTGTTCCTTTTTATATAACCATGGTTATTCCTGAGACTCTATACCCAGCTTAGTCTCAGATCTCACACATATATATATTTCATTTGAATGGCCACATTTGAGACTCTCTACCCAGCTCAGTCTCAGATCGTGGAGTTTAATCTCCACACATATATATTTCCTCACATCCTTACATTTCTCACATTCTTCACCTTATGCCATATACATATGATCATATATATATCACACCACACTAAGTGGCTTGCACAACAAGTGACATGATTCATCATAGCATATTCTCAATCAATCCATTCATATACTCATCAACTATATACATATATTTATATCAATCTTGTCACAATCAAAAGCATATTTTAGATAACAAAGTCATGTAACTTTAGTTACATGAGAATCATTATATGTAAGTATTATAATAATAATTACTTACAAAAAGGCTTCAACTCCTTTACAAGTAAATTTCTCCCTATTGAGTAGGGTTTCTACTTTTTCTTCCAACTCCAACATATCATATATATATCATAATTCCAATAATCAATATATATATTAACCTTAAATCACAAAAGAGCCACTAATTGCTCACAATTCAAAATGACCTAGACACACACACACAAATCCAATAACCCCTAAATTGCTACCAAAGTTAGGGTTATATGTCTACAGTAAATTCTAATTAGAATCACTCAATTTGGATGTGTGTGGAATTAATTATGGATTTTAGAATCCATTCAACCAAAACAGAGCATCTAGTGAGCAGTGAAATGTTAGGTCTCAATTGACCTTCCTAGCAATGAATTCAACCAAAACTTAAAACATAAACATTCAAAAGGACTCTCTGAAGTTTCTAAAAAGTCTAACCTTGCTTAAATCAGAATTGTAAATCTTAAGATATGGCAAGAAAAAATGACAGAAAAATAGAGGGGCGGAACACAAATTTACAACAAATAAAACTCAACCAAAATCAATCAATTGCACAAGGAAAGCTTACCAATTAAGCTTCAATGATTAAAAGACCTAAAGCAATGAATTGTTAGCTTGATAAATCTTCAAAAGCTCTCTAAAAAGGTCTAAAGGAAACACTCTTCTTTTTCTCCAATTTTCTCTACACAACATACACCACCCACTCACACAAACATATAAAATATACTCATAAATCTACAACCAATCAAAACACTCTATTTAGCTCCTAAAGTCTTCTTAACTTTAATTAATAATCATCACTTAATATTATATTATTATAATACATAATTATCACTTAAAAATAATAATAATAATAATAATAATAATAATAATAATAATAATAATAATAATAATAATAATAATAATAATAATAACAACAATAATCTTAATACTAATAAAATACCAAATATCATCACAAATAGTTACCTAGCTCCTTAATGATATAATACCAAATATCATCACAAATAGTTACCTAGCTCCTTAACGATATAGAACAATTTCACTTTAACCCAAAACTTTAGAATGGTAACAATTCACTCCAAACTTCCTTTTCAATTTGATCCCTCTCTACACTTATACCCACACTTAAACATTAAATAAAGTCTACTAACTCTTATGCATAAAATACAATATGCATGTTACTCCCACATGTGCTAAAGGGTGGGTGTTACATTTTTTCCCCCTCTCCCTTAAAAGAATTTTGTCCTCGAAATTTATAACTTACTACTTTCCTTGAATAGATATGGATATTTCTTCTTCATTAGCTCCTTTATTTTCTATATTACTTCTCTTTTCGATCTAAAATTCTATCAATTATTCCACATATGCCAATTTAATTTTTTTTGAAACCTCTATCTTAGGCTTTTGTATTACGTGACTAGGATCTGATCTATACCATCTCAATATAGACACACAGAATACTTCATGAATATAAATCAATTTTCCTAGCAAAAATTAATTTATATGCTAACGATTCACCTCCTCCATAATTTCATACTATCTCACGTATTTCAGACTCAATTTTCCTTTCCTTATAAATCTTAAAACTCCCTATTTAGCCTTTTTAAAGCTATACATAATTTTCCACACTCAAATGAAACCCAAAGAAACTCAGAGATACTCCAAAACATACTTAACATTATCAATTCAATTCAGTCACAATTGTATGATATTCAATCAATGACGAGTCTCAAACATTTATATTCATCCTTTCATAGTCTTTATAATTCTTTCATACAATTAATCTTATTCATAACGTAAGCTCAAAATATATCTATATCCCCACATCATTTAATATTTATAATCAACTCATATATATAGAGGATTATATATGTAGTTAAATGTGTGTAGTTGCACTTCATTGCCTCTAACACCCTCAATCATTAATTCCATACTAAAAAAAAGTATAAATATACTCAATCAGCAATTTAGTATACATCATATGAATCTCAATACTTTATTTAATGTTTGCATTCATCTTATCAATAATAATAGCATTTCACAATAATTTCCATAAATGCAAGAATTCACATTCTCATATTTTACTCCCAATGTTTAATATCATTGGTCTTGCCGATGGACACTTAGCCAATCAACTTATCATCATTTCACATGATCGATGGTCACAAAGCTAATCGACTTAATCAATTTCACTTAGTCGATGGTCACAAAGCTAATCGACATGTTTATCATATTGAATATTTTTAATCTCCTTCCATGCAAAAACATATACTGAACATATAATAAAATAATATACCATCATACATCCATATCACAACATATCTCATATCATAACTCAAGAATCATACTCATCTACATGTATATCTTAATATAAATATCACAAGAATAAGACTAAGCCCATGTTATACTCACTTGGCATATTCCACAAACATAATACCCATATACCATTTTTAATACATCAAACAATACTAACATTCTTTAAACAATATTAATCACCTCTTGTATTTCATACATTATATAATAACTACTTACTAAAATACTCCTCGACAAGTGGGAGTTTCTCCTTACTCTTATAGCTCCTATACAAAACCACATATCAAATACGTATATACATATTTTACTTACCCTCTGATTTACCTAACTCAATCCATCATCTATAATTCAATTATAATCAAATCATATACACAAATCCTAAAATTCTGATTCCCTGCAAAAATTGGCACTATGAGTCTATTTCAATATCGTTGGTGGTTGCAACTTTGACAAAGACTGATATTCCTTTCTATATATAAACTCTTCCATGTTACTTTCCTTGTTGACCACCAATTAATAATTCAAAATTTATGACATCTAGGTTACCTTGACTCAATTCTTTATAAGTGAAACTATGTTTAAACTTCTCTTATTTCCCACAGTTAATGTCTTCCCACTCTCTCAAACCTAGCTAATAATAAAGAGCCCTAATTCATAAGTCGAATAAGTCTCCTCATACTATTATGACTGTCTGAATATAAAGACTATTACTCTTCCTATTGTATTCACACATATTCTGTCTGTTGTCCTAAAACCTTATATAAGTCACATAACTTCCATAACTTTGCTTACAAATTTTAATGCATTTTCCCCATCATTTCCTTTTTAAGGAAAGTAATTTTCTCACTCTCAATTTATTTGACCAAAGTAGGATACAACTATCTTTCCTTGCCAAACTATTCAGAAATACTTGCCATTCTCTTCTTTATCTGATAACTAAAAACTTTATCAAATAAAATAATCCCAACTAACTTAAATACCATTAAAAAGTCTTATTTATAACTATCATACTCATATCTAATCTATGAATCACTCCCAATGACATAATCAGAATTAATGATATCCATCTCACATTCTAAATGTCGTCTCGGCAAGAGAACATTCTGCTGTCCAAAGTCACCAATATCTAAATTCTCAAATGGTCTTTCCCCAAATAATATAACATCTTTCCATTAATCAAATAAGTCATCATCTCAAAAAGAATAAATAATTAGTCTACATTAAAATATAGTTTACTAATTCATAATCAACACATGATTACTCTCTAACATCTTGGTTCTATACAAACAGAATTAATGTCATCATAATGTATTACTCAATCCATAAATTTATCCTCATTAAATTTTCAACATCAATTAAATAGACTTCTTGCCTATTTTAAATTACACATGATGTAATCGCAACTAGAATCATCGAGCATATACAATTTCTTCTTTACCCCCATTACCTCTATGTTTCTCTACTCTCGAATATGAATAACTATCTCCTTACACTATAAGTTATAATACCATGATAATTTCATACCTAATTTATTCTCAAAATAATACTATTCTTCTTCCAACCCCATAACTATTAAGTTCACACATTTCAAAACATACAATAATTCTAAACAAAATCCTTATCATTTAACGCACTTAGTTGTGATCTTTCATTACTTCCTGTAAACGGATAATCTTTAACAAATCGATCCAGTATTCTACAATTATAATATATCATTGGCTTAAAACTCCCACACTTTCCTAAATATTTCTTACCACCATCATTGCAATTGTATCCTAGTAATATTGCACCATCTATAGATTTACCATCAACTTTTCATCTTTTAAATCCTCTAAATTCTCTATTACACCTTTCCTTCATTAGTTAACCGAACCAACGCTCACTATATCTTTTAAATTCACTTAATTGATAACTAAATTCTTATAACTTCTAAAACTCTCTCTCAAATCTTTAAATTCAATCCTCTCTCTCAAGTCTCTTTTGCTTTCACTTATCAATTGCACACAAGTCTATATCATAGAAACTTAATAACAAAAGCACAATTTATGAGGAATCTATCAAAAATTTAGCAGAACCTCCCCTAAAATATAGACATCTCTCTACTAAAGTAGGGCCAATCCTATAAATAAACAATTACACTTTTATAAATAATCTCAATTAAGGCTCAGTTATCCACCATACTACAATTACATCTAACTGAGCATCACTAATATACTATTATTAGAAATACATAAGCATTGCCAAAATTATAATGCATTCACATTAATCTTCACATTATATATTTTGCTTAAACAATAACATTGCATAACTAATTCTCCTTTCATCAATACTTATTAATTCAATCTAGAATTCTTTCTGCACTCTCTAATCATCATTTGCTATGGTGGAATCACTAAGACTGTAAAAACCTTTGCACCTTATTCTCTTATATTTTATAGTTCTCATCAACAGTGCTATCTACCTGCTTAGACTCATTCTTCTCATCTCTGAAACAATTTACTAATATATAAAAGCATACATCTTATGAAGGGGTCATAAATAGAAATTTAAGTTCATATAGAGTATGCACAGGTGTTACCAATGAACTCACTCAAATGACTCTTCGGGGTCAACGCGAGGCACTTGGTGTTCATCCATCCTAAGATATGCAACGCACATCAACTATATGTTTTCTCAACTTATGCATGATATATCATGTATGCATCATGCTTAATCGTCCCGAGGAAGTCTGATCCCTGCTCTGATACCACATAATATAGTACCCTTCAGGTACCGCATACAAGTGTCTATACAATACAATAAACACGTGACATATGAATTTTTTTTTAAAGATAGGGGTACATAAATAAAAACTCTTGTTTGATATATTAAAAATAATTTATACAAGTATTTCATAATGTTAATATATACAATTAAACTTGATTACAAAATGTCCAAATTCCATAACGATGAGGATGGAGATGTCAATACCAAGCCTATCTTTTGACCTACCTGAGCTCACAAGAAGCACTCCCCAAGCTTCTATCATCAAGCCTCAACTAGGCTATCTATCAAGTTTGAAAACCACAATTGCAAAGGAATGAGATTGCGACTCAATAAGCAATTATTAAGATAAGCATACATATATTTCTTCTCAATAATTAATTAAAGAGAAAATATAATAAAACAACTAAAAGTGGACTACACGGCCGTGTATCAACCCGTATAGTCTACTAGTTTAAAACCTCCGTCGGGACACGGCGTCCTCAAAAAATTCAATAGCAAATAGATGATAGAATATGATTGCCAATATTATAAGCACATTCTAAGAATCATAATATAGGTTTTCAAACCTCTACCAAGTCTATAAACAATCTCCATATAGTCCCATAACCAATAGCACTGCATAAAGTGCGTACCAAAGTCCAAATGAAGAAGACGCAAGTGAGCAATAAAATATTAAGCTCAATTAAAGACTCTTAACGATAGATTCAACTCCAACTTAAAATATGAAAGTTGTAGAAGACTCTTTAAAGTTTTTGTAGCATAAAACCATGCCTCATTTGGAGCTCTATAGCTCAAGTTATGGTCAAAATACAAAGACAGAAGTGTGCTGAAGAAGGCTAACTCGTCACGACTCGTCACGACTCGACACACTGTGCCGAGTCGGCACCCCATGTCGTAGGTATGACTCGGCACCTGGTTGCTGAGTCGGTACGGGTGCACAGAGACATGATCTTACTGACTATATCACACTTTTTCAGCCATAACTTCCTCTATAGAACTCAAATTTAAGTGATTCAAGAGGCTATAGAAAGCTATTTCAGAGGGCTACAACTTTCATGAAGATACTTAGACTTAGTTTGATTGTATGATTGACAAAAATGCCCTTGACTCTTCATCAAAGTATAACAATCTTTCTCGCACTTGAATATAACTCAATTCAAGCCACAATGAGAGTTCTAAACATTTAAAACATCATTGTTGGTGTCTCATATACACCAATTTACATTTCTCAAATCATTAATCTCACATTAAAGCCACAGTCAACAAAATTTATATGAACACAATGCAACATTTCATGGTGCCTCATATACACCAATTCTCATTATTCAACACTTCATAATTATCGTTCCCATATATCATAACTCATATTCATTCAACATATAATATATATATATACACAATGCAAAAATGCATAGATATGCAAGTTAGTAACTGGCCGGATTTTTCGACACTCATCACACACGTTTCACAATATTCATTCCTTTTTATATAAATGTGGCCATTTCTGAGACTCTCAAACCTAGCTCAGTCTTAGATCTCATACGTATATATATTTCATCTGAATGGCCACATCTGAGACTCTCTGTCTAGCTCAGTCTCAGATCGTGGAGCTTAATCTCCACACATACATATTTCCTCACATCCTCATATTTTTCACATTCCTCACCTTATGCCATATGCATATAATTCATTATTCTGACCATAATTCACATATATATCACACCACACTAAATGGCTTGCACAACAAGTGTGTCAATATTCATGATTCATCATAGCATATTCTCAATCAATCCATTCATATACTCATCAACTATATACACATATTTATATCAATCTTTCCATAATCAAAAGCATATTTTAGATAACAAAGTCATGTAACTTTAGTTACATGAGAATCATTATATGTAAGCATTATAATAATAATTACTTACAAAAAGGCTTTAACTCCTTCATAAGTAAAGTTTCCCCTATTGAGTAGGGTTTCCACTTCCTCTTCCAACTCCTACACATCATATATATATCACAATTCCAACAATCAATATATATATTAACCTTAACTCACAAAAGAGCCACTAATTGCTCATAATTGAAAATGGCCTAGATATACACACACACAAATCTAATAACTCCCAAATTGCTACCAAAGCTAGGGTTATATGTCTACAGTAAATTTTAATTGGAATCGCTTAATTTGGATGTGTGTGGAATTAATTATGGATTTTAGAATCCATTAGGGCAGGACACGAATTTACAATAAATAAAACTCAACCAAAATTAATCAACTACACAAGGAAAGCTTACTAACTAATCTTCAATGATTAAAAGACCTTCTAATACTTCCTAAAGCAATGAATTTCTAGCTTGATCAATCTCTAAAAACTCTCCAAAAATGTCTAAAGGAAACACTCTTCTTCTTCTATAATTTTCTCTTCACAATATACACCACCCACTCACACAAACATATAAAATATACCCATAAATCTATAACCAATCAAAACACTCTATTTAGCCCTTAAAGTCTTCTTAACTTTAATTAATAATCATCACTTAATATTATATTATTATAATACATAATTATCACTTAAAAATAATAACAACAACAACAACAACAACAACAACAACAACAACAACAACAACAACAACAACAACAACAACAACAATAATAATAATAATAATAATAATAATAATAATAATAATAATAATAATAATAATAATAACAATCTTAATACTAATAAAATAATATCAAATATCATCACAAATAGTTACCTAGCTCCTTAATGACAAGGAACAAATTTACTTTAACCCAAAACTTTAGAAAGGTAACAATTCACTCTAAACTTCCTTTCCAATTTGATCCCTCTCTATACTTATACCCACACTTAAATATTAAATAAAGTCTACTAACTCTTATGCATAAAATACAATATGCATGTCACTTCCACGTGTACTAAAGGGTGGGTGTTACATCTAATGTGTTTAATACAAAAAAAAAAAATGATTAACATATCATCATACCAATTGAATGAGACTTTTCCAAGTGATTGACATGTCGGTAACTTATGTCAATTTTGACAGATTAAAACTAATATATTAATTTTTAAAAAGTTTGTAAACTTAATTGAAAAATTTATATCTTATAAGATTTGATTGAAAATTTATATATTTTTTAGGATTGATGATGTCATTATCCTAAAATGAAATATATGGTTATTTTAATTTTTTTGACTTGTTTGCACAATAAAAAGACCTTAGAAGTGTTTGTTTATTTGGTTTTTTTTTAAAAAAAAAAAATTCTAAAGAATAATTAAAATAATACATGATACTAATTTATGCAAAATATAGAAAAAAGTAACATTGAATTTATTTTTTTCCCTTTGAGAACATAATGATCAATTAAAAAAACTCTAAAAATGGATTAGATATTATATGAAAATAACACTCCATTTTTATTTTTATTTTTTTTACCATTATAAACTGAAGGAGGAGATGACTCTCCAAATAATGCCACATGAGTTTAGTCATTATACCAAGTATCACTTACGGAAAGGCTAAAGTGGTAATTTCTCCCCTGAACTATACCCTGAGGTGCAATTAAGCCCAAAATTAACTTTTTTAGCTATTTAGCCCACAGAAATATAATTTTTGGCTATTGGGCCCCTAATCAAACGTGAATCTAACATTTGTACCACACACGCCTAAAAAAAGTCATTAATTTAAAGGAGAATTCTCTTTTTTTCATCGGAGTGTGTTTTTTTTCTCGGTTCAACATCATCTTTTTCCTTTTCTTCTCTATTGAACCTCTGCGTCCATCTTCACCATACCACAGCTTCATCAAACCTCTCCCTCTTCCTTCTCTTCTATTTTCTCTGAAAAAACACAGATGGTTTAAAATAAGATTTTTTATCATTATCTTCCTCTTTCACCGATGTTTCAGAGCTCACATCTTCACTCCTACATACTGCCTTCCACCGTTTCCATCATCACCACCCACCCCATCTACCATCGACAATAATGTTGCTGGCATTGCATGTTGTTATTGTTGCTTGCTATTGCTTCACTATCAAAGGAGTTGCCGATACTTTTTCTTAGTAACTTGTTATTTATGATATTGATTTTTATTTTTTTGATTATTGATGTTTTTGATTTTTCATTTTATGGTGGTGGCGTTAATTTCACCTAATTGTTATTTTGTTAAAACCTGATTTTATCTTACTGCTTCCTGCTTCTACTTCTTTCAAATTAAATTGGTGGTGTGGTGAAGGTAAATTTACTAGTTGTTCTTGATGATAATGGTGATTTTAAATGGCGTTGCTTTCTGGTGTTAATGTTCATGGTAGTATTGGCTTTATGTTGGCATTATTGATGGTGGATTAATTTGATAAGGCGATGATGCTAATAATGTATGGTGATGGGTGTTTGGAGTGGTGATAGGTGGATCTGCTGTTTGGTTTACCTGATTTGATGTTCATAGTAGTGTTGGTGTTGTTGATGGTGGATCAATTTGATAAGGTGATGGTGCTAATAATGCCTAGTGATAGGTGTTTGGAGTTGTGATGGGTGGATCTGTTGTTTGGTTTACCTGATTTGATGAAGGCAGCAGCGAAAATGCTTAGAAGGTTGGGATCTGCTGTAAGCATCCATGGTCATAGGCTGCAACAAATGCATTATACAGTCAAAAAAATCTAATAGATAATAGCTATATATATATATAACCTTCATATCACTAATGAACTTTAGGTTAGTTTGAACTCGTGAGGTCTTAGGTCTTGAATTCAATTTTATAAGGCTACCTGCGATTGGCATGCAAGGAATGCAGCTAATGGATCAGGCATAACATCTGTTGAAGCAGCTTGTAACCGGTCATCGCCACTGGAGCCATCGCAGGAAGCCACAGGCATGAAAGCAGCAGGGTGAAGCAAAGGAGAGACACCAGCAATATTAGGACGACTAATTGTGTTCTAGTCCATGACACCCATTCCCATTCCTGCTAGACCCATGCCTATGTTCATTGGAGCAGCCAACATTGACATCTGGAGTTGCTGCTGTAAGGCCATCGGCAACATCATCGGCTATATGTTCATTCTACTC
>CATIWO010313148.1:0-16303 GCA_949673435.1 Macaranga tanarius
TTTTGAGAAGTTATTTGAGGTGAAGTGTGATGCTAGTGGTGTAGGTATTAGAGCTGTTCTATCCCAAGAGAAGAGGCCGGTAACTTTCTTTAGTGAGAAATTGAGTGAGGCTAGAATAAAGTGGGATACCTATGATAAGGATTCTATGCTGTTGTGAGGGCTTTGAAGACTTAAGAATACTATCTTATTACTAAGGAGTTTGTTTTATATACTGATCATCAGGATTTAAAGTATTTGAGTATCCAAAAAAATATTAGGAGTGATATGCATACTAGGTGGTCGGCTTATATAAAGAAATTTCCTTATAAGCTTATTCATGAGTCGGGGCAGCATAATAGGATGGCGGATACTTTGAGTAGACGTGTGGCATTGATGAGAACTCTTAGTTGGAAGATAGTGGGTTTTGAAATGTTGAAGGAGATGTATGTAAATGATGATGATTTTAGCAAGGTTTGGGCTAATTGTGTGAGCAAGCAACCTTGGGATGATATCTATATTCATGATGGTTTTCTCATGAAGAGTAGGTAGCTTTGTCTACCTCGTACATCTCTTCATGAGAAGATCATTCGGGATTTACATGGTAGTGGTTTAGCAGGTCATTTTGGTAGGGATAAGACTATTAAGGTTATGAAGGAGAGGTACTATTGGCCTAAATAGAGGAAGGATGTCACTAACCTAGTGGTTAGGTGTTATGTTTGTCAAAAGGCCAAAGGACATACTCAAAATACAGGATTATACATGCCATTGCCAGTTCCTAATGCTATTTGGGAAGATCTTTTGATGGACTTTGTGTTGGGTTTACCGCGAACTCAACGAGGTATGGATTTTGTATTTGTTATAGTGGACAGGTTCTCCAAGATAGCACATTTCTTACCATATAAGAAGACTGCAGATGCATCCTCTACAGCCAAACTATTCTTTAGGGAGGTTGTGAGATTGCATAGAGTGCCAAAGAGTATAACTTTTGATCGTGATACTAAGTTCCTTAGCTATTTCTAGATAACACTTTGGAAGATGTTTGATTCTTCTTTAAACTTCAATAATACAGTACATCTATAGACGGATGGATAGACAGAGGTTGTGAACAGGATGTTGGGTAATTTGAATCAGAGTATTTGCATGGATCGACCTAAGCAATGGGACTTTGCTATAGCATAAGCGGAGTTTGCCTACAACAATGCAGTTCATAGTGCTACAGGTAGATCTCCATTCTCTGTTGTGTATATGAAATATCCTAACCATGCTTTGTACTTAGTGAAGCTTCTAAAAGTGCCTGGTCTTAGTATGGTGGCTAATGACTTAGCAAAGCAGGTTCAAGAGGCGCAAATGGATATCAGAAATAAGCTAGAGCAAGCTAATACTAAGTACAAGACTGAGGCAGACAAACATAGGCATTTCAAGGCCTTTGATGTGGGAGATAAGGTTATGGTGTTCATTAGCAAAGCAAGGATGCAAAGTGGGCATAGCAAGCTGTAATAATGCAAATATGGGATTTACAAAGTGGTTCGGAAGATCAACGATAATGCTTATGTTATTGATTTGTTGATATAGATGGGGATCTCAAAGATTTCAATGTTACAGATATCACCTTATTTCAGCCAGATATGAGCCTTGGGTATCCAGAAAATCACTTAAGGTCGAGTTCTTTGCGAGTGGAGGTGAATAATGAGGACATGATACATAGCTGTCTGTCTGATCAACACGCCCATGTAGTCAGTGCTTAAGATGGACCGTAGAGAACACAGCTAGATGACACGCCCATGTCTCATTGTGCTTCGGATGGCAGTAGAGGACATACCAATGTGTAGCAACCCGTGTTTGAATGTATCGGCGTTATGGATTTACACGGTTTAGTGCATAGCCATGTAAGTGACCGTGTTGCGTTCGAGAGAATTATGCCAGATTTCAACACGGCCGTGTTTCACGTCAAATTAAGGAATTTGATTTTTAATCAGTTATTTTATTTGTTTAGAATTCTATTTAATTATTCATATTTTATCCTTTTATTTCCTAGACTATAAATAGTAAATGTTAAGGTTTGTGGATTTTAATCTTTCAATTATTATTTATCAAATCAAGCTATTTTGCTTATTTTTTTCTCTGGATTGAGATTGTTTGTTCTTCCTAATAATCAACGTGTTTGATTATCGCGCTACATGCTACGTCACATTATTTACGGAGTTAGACTTATAAGCAAGTTCATAGATTCACCACGACAATCTCATTGGCAAGTTGCAAAACAAATTTTGAGGTATGTTAAAGGCACAGTTGATGAGGGCTTATTTTATTCAAGTGAAAGCAAGATAGAGCTTGTTGGATATACAGATAGTGATTAGGTAGGTGATACTGAAAAATAAAAAAGCACTTCAGGTTTCTTGGTCATCCAAGTTACAACAAGTAGTTACTCTTTCAATAGCAGAGGCAGAGTATATAGTAGCAGCAAGTTGTGCTACTCAAGCAGTTTAGTTGCGTAGAATGTTAAGTGAGTTGCAACATCAACAAGATAATCCTACAAAAATATTCTATGATAACAAATCAACAATTGCTTTGATAAAAAAATCCAGTTTTCCATGGTCGAAGTAAACATATCGACATCAAACACCATTACATTCAAGAATTAGTAAGAGATAAAGAAGTTGCAGTTGAATATCGTGCATCAGAAGTTCAGATTGAGGACATCTTTATAAAGCCACTCAAAATCAATTTGTTCCTAAAGATGAAGAAAATGCTGGGAATGATTAAGCCAAGTTGCAGGGAGGATGTTAGAAGTTAAACTTGGTATGTTTAAAAATAAGAAAATGTTGGAAATGTTAAAAGATTGACACGTCAATTACTTAGCACATATAAATAGCAAATTTTAGTTTTTAAGGATATGACAATTAAAGTGCAGCTGTCAAATATGTAAGTCCATTAGCTGTCTTTATTAAGTCGGTACATGTTAATAATCGACCTAATACTAGTATAAATAGGATTGAGTCCTTTATTTGCAATAGATTTGTGTGTTCTTTTGAGTGTAGTATAAAACAGATAGACAGAGAGGAGGGCTCTAACGAGTTCTAGTGTGGTACTCTGCTAAAACCAAAAGAGTTAAGACTTGAGTTTGTATTGGTTCATTTAATAAATAAAACTTTGAGTGTTAGTGTTTTGTTTCATAAATCATATTTTTCTAGCTCACCCAACAATTTAAAGTGGCTCTAATTTTGGATATGGGACTTTTTTGCAACCATTAATACTAATAGTGTGCAAGCCAAGACTCGTATCTCTATCATACAAAGTTATTCTTTCATGATCAGAAAACGTCTCATAAGCCTCTTGAATTTGAACAAACATCTTTGTGTAATCTTTAGTTCTTCCAAGCGGTGACACATTGAGATGATACTTTCTTGCTAGTCGTTTATATGTTTTCTTGATTTTTGAAAGTGTTTCGGTCTCTAAAACTCCCAGCAAGTCGTGGAAACTCTGAGGACTAACAAAAATGCTATCACAAAAGAAAAAGAAGAAGAAGAGGCCTTAATTACTGGAGTAGTAGTGGTTCTGATGGATTTGGAGTGAGTTTTGAGAGAAAATTGAAATTTGGGAAGATGGGTAGTGAAGGGGAGGTGAGAATAGTGATGAAGTAGAGATGTTTTGGCTGAAAGATTATTAAGTTTTGAGAATGTGGCATGGTTTTTTGATTGGATATATATGAATTCAAATGGAAAAGAATTATAATTTTGGGAGTTTTGATTCACCGACACGTTTAACCAGCACAATTATTTTATTTGAATTATGTTGTTGAATTGAAGAATAGAGCTTACTCAAATTGTACCAAAATGGAATAAGTTTGATTTAAAGTGGATGTTGGTAGTGTGTGAGTAGGGGAGAAAGGGTAAAAGTAAAAGGGAAATGAACTTTTTGGATCTTAATTGATATTTTCATATTAAAAATTATAAACAGTATTAGAGTCCTTCTATAATACAAACAGTTATATCTATACAAATGAAATTAAGACCATTATATTAATATTTATTTAATTATAGTCATTGATATATTTTACAGGTATTGATACACCAAGATAATCAATGATTGTAATTAAATAAGAATTAATCCAACGGTTTCTAATTTTATTTGTATAGGTACAAATGTTTGTATTGTAGTAAAAGCTCTGATTAACTGAGGGGGCTCAATTATAGAAAATACTTATTTTTGTACTTAAATGGTCCAAAAAAATAAGGGGCAAATATGCTCCTTGATATAAACATTAGGGGCAAAAATGAACTTTTGCCTTATATATAAATTTATAAGTTAACCCCCCAAAAAAAAAAAGAAAAAAATTGAAGAGCCAACCATATATGCTTGAAGAAGACAAGTGAGCAGAGGCGGCATGGGGCCGAGTCTTTAATTCTTGTAGCTCAAAAATTCGAAAATCCCATTTCACTACTCAATAAATTAAAGTGACCCAAAAGCTTAAAAAGTAAAAAAAGAATGGTGTCATTACAGAAAAGGTTTCGCCTTTGCTTCACTGTCTTCTCTTCACTCTCTCAGGTTTCTTCCTCTTAATTTCTTGTGGAAAATTTTATCAACTTTGCTAGTCATGTTTGCCCTTTAATTCTTCATCAGTTCTTTTTTTTTTCATTGCAGAACCAAAGAAAGGAAGCTATTGCTTGTGTTGGGAGGAGACCTCGTTTTCTTTGTTCTTTAGGTAGTTAATAACTTCATGCATACCTGTTTGTTTATTTTTATTATAATTGCTTATATGGGGTTTCTATAGCTGTTTTTTGTTTTATTTTTAAATGGGTGTTGAATCCATGGTGAATTGCTTTATCTTGATGCTTTCATAACTGAGCAAGAGCTGCTTGCATTTACTTAGGTTCCCTTACCTGCTGTTGAGAATTATACTTGGCCCGAATAGTACACAGTGTTTTGGAAAAGTCTAGAATGTAAGAATGTAATTCAGTTGAGTTCTATTTATTTAGAATTCAGGTCTTTCACCTTAGAAAGAAAAGACATTTTGAAAGAAATGAAATCATGCCAAAAGTGACATGACTTTATGATAATCCAATTTGAATTTTTGCGAATATTTTATTGCAAATGATGGTGAAAGGGAGTTGGTTTATGTCGATTCTGGCTGTTGATGCTCATTTAATTGTTGTTGGGGGTCTTCCTTTTGCATGAATGATTTCATTCTAATTAACCAATTTACAAATTCTTCTCTCTCCAGCTAATTTTTCAGATTTTGAATGTGATCAAATCTATGATGATAATGAGGCAATGGAGAAAGATACAAAACTTCTTCTGGCTCTCAAAGAAGTCTCTGGTGAATTTTGTAGAGAGTCTATGTTGTCTTGGCATCGGTTTTTTAGCTCACGGCATGCCCCTGTGATATCTACAGGCTCATTAAGGCTTGATCTTGCACTTGGTATTGGTGGATTACCTAAGGTGATTTGCTTTACACAAATTAGCACGTCTTCTCCATTTTTATGCTTTGCTGCTATGTTTTGTTTGAATCTGTTATTTATTTGAATTTAATTATTGCCCATAAATGCTTCTGATACTTACACCTTAGGGCATGATTTTTACATGCTTGTGAGAGCTACAATTATGAATGGTTAGGGAGCCTAATGATAATATATTTTTCTATGCTTGACTCTTGGTAGTTTCAGAATGAATAGAAACCCTGAAGTTTAGTGTCTAAATATGGTTTGACTCTCAAATAAGGTGTATTTGGCAAGAGATTGTAATTTTTTCGCATGCAACTCTTTAAAATATGCCTGTGAAAAATTGGAGTGTGACTATTGCAACTTTGACAAACTCTACCTTGTGCTCTTCAGGGAAGAATGATTGAAATCTATGGCCAGGAAGCTTCTGGGAAGACAACGCTTGCGCTTCATATTATCAAGGAAGCACAAAAGCATGGAGGTATGTGCTTATATTTTCACCATGCTTGTTTTGTGATTGAAATTGTTTGTAAGATGCCTTGCAATTTGTGGATGGTAAGTGAGGCATTTGGACAAATGACAATGTCTGTGATTGATTTTTACCAAGTAAATGTGTACAGAGTTTTATGTATGTCCTCACAGATTTCACTTGCTACTTTTAAAATTAATTATTATTGTTTTCTTTTGGTGCAATGGTTTAATGGCTAGCTGATTCATTTCCTTTCTCCTCTATCACATACGTTCACCTTATGTTGACATTTGATACTTACATTAGGGCTTCAAGGGGCATAGCTCATATCTTTTATGCAGTATGGTTCTGGAACAATGATTTATGCATTCAGTATTTTGAGCAATAAAGATTATGACGTTTGTACCTTCCAATTAGCTATCCAATTTGAGGTGGAACCATTCATTCAAAATATGCACCAAAGTGTAGAAAGAATGCTCACTCACCAACTGATGTGGCTAGTGGACTTACTGCTAACTAATAGGTTTAGTAAGGAATTTTCTTTAAAATCAATTTTCTAATTATTTTACTATTGTGAGATGAAATTCCATGAACTAAGTATTTCAATTTCATTCCATTCATCCAAATTTTTACTTGGTATATGAAACAACTTACATGCATCTTATTTCTGAAAATTGCTTTTTCCTGGAACTGAGCAAGGCTCTTGTTTGGAAGGTTAAAGGGAATCTCTTTAACAGTAAATGAATAAAAAAAATAATGTTCTTTGTGCTTCTTTTCTAAGGTTTGCAGTGAATGTTCTCCTGATTTACTCCATTAGTTCCTAAAAGTTTCTGTTATCCCACATTAATTTACTTTAAAGTCTTCTCTCTCTATCTCCTCCAAATTATTTCACCACCTCAATGTATTGACTTTGAATGGCATAAATAAGAAGTTAATTATCATTTGAATTCTCGCTTTTGCCAAGGAGTACGGCCATACAAGAGATATTTACAAATGTTGTCACTGTTACAACATATTTTGTCATAAGGAAAATGCTTCCTAAAACATTGTGTTTACTTCTTTCAGAATTGACTTCTATTTTTTTATTTGCCCTCTTCGTCTTAATTTTTAAGGATAAGGGCCATATGTTTTTTTGCTGCCTAGTTTTTAATACTGTGGAGTAATCATTTGGTTTAATATCCTGGCCATATAGTGGCAATTGTTACCTTTGGCTCATCATTTTTTCCCCAGGATACTGTGCATTTCTTGATGCTGAGAATGCATTGGACCATTCGCTTGTGGAATCAATGGGAGTAAACACAGAAAATCTTCTTATTTCACCTCCAGATTCTGCTGAAAATTTGCTGAGCGTAGTTGATACTTTGACCAAGAGTGGATCTGTGGATGTGATTGTGGTTGATAGTGTAAGTGATTGCTTCTTCTTTTGCATGTGCCTCTATTAGTTGCAGTAGTCTTTTGATTCATGACTAAACTCATTGCTTCATGGTTTTTCATGAGATTTATGGCAAAAGATTATTTTTTTGGATCAACTACGCAAAATTTGTTGATGAACAGAAGACAGTGGGCCCATCTGCTTCAAAGTGAACAAATGCTTTCTTGTATTGGATGTTCTGTTATCCATATGGCCAAAAGACTATGCGGACTGTTTGTTTCACTACTTTCTTTTCTATCAAGGAAAAGCCTATCTATCTGGGAAATTAACTAAATGCCCCATTGAGAGGAGAATTGCATTATCCATATAAAATGTCTAACAAAGAGAGAGCTTTTTGCACTCTTCAGTAAGAAAAAATGATTAGAATGAAGATTTCAGCAGAATAAAATAAAATATTCTTGAATAAAAGAGCAATTAGTACTTTTACCTTTGTGGAATTTAATGTGACTTAATTACCACAAAGTTTAAAATTTGCCTGCCCCAGGAAGCTTGGCTTCATACCACTTTTAAAAAGAGCTCCCCTACTAGTTAATAGACTTTATTGAATCTTCTTTTTCATTTATTTGCAAATTGCTTCTTTTCTTCAAAGTGTAAGAATTGTTGTTATTGCTATAATCATCATTATTTATGCTGGCAATATGCCCACTTATTTTGATATGTTGGGTTACTGCTGCTTTTGTATGTCATAGGAGCCTTTATTAATTGAATCTTGTAGATTGCTTCGACCTTTTGTCCCCTCTTCTCTCGGATTATGCTGCCAAATTTGTAATTTTCCATATGTGGTGTTTCAGGTTGCTGCTTTGGTCCCTCAACTTGAGCTTGATAGTGTGATGGGAGGTACAGATGACATACAATCAAGGATAATGTCCCAAGCAATCCGAAAAATTCATTATTCTTTATGCCAATCTGAAACTCTTATTGTTTTCCTTAATCAGGTTTGAGCCTAATGTCTTCAAAGCTTACAAGTTTCTTACAATAGAATTTTGTTATAAAAGTTAATTGGGAGATGACGTTCTTCATGTATTGTCTTTTGTATTCAGGTTAGAAAAAATGTAAGATCAGGACAGGGTCTAGGACGCATGGATGAGGGCACTTGTGGGGGAAATGCCTTAAAATTCTATTCAGCTGTAAGGCTGAGAATGGCCCGGACAGGATTGCTCAAGACTGAGGATAAGGTGCAGCTTCTCTTATAATGTTAATGAGGAACGTAAATTAACCAAGCCCTTGGAGATGTAAATTTTTTTGCTCAAGCCCCCTAAACAGGAGGAATTGTTTTGATATTTGCTTAAAATCTAGTATGGAAATTCCCACGCTCTCTATAGAATCTATAGAGAGATGGATGATTAGGATGTTATGGTCTAAAATTCTACATGGGTTATTTGAAATGACAAACAGCACAGTTTCAAGTGAAGTTGATGTTTATGTAGGCGTTGCAAGCTAGACACACTTGCAAGAGTAAGAGCATGCAGCCATCAACATGCAAAGATGTACATCCGGAATAGTCGATAAGAATATAAGAAGATGCAATAGATTTGTCAACGGACTATTATTAAAGGATTATTCCTATAGCTCTAGCTACTTTCTCCCTAATCTGTTTTACTTTTATCCACGTATCCCTGTTCCTTTCTTCAGAATTTTCCTTGTTTTGGCTTTTATATAATCTGGTTTCATCACTTTAACTCTTCACATAATCCTTGCATGCCAAAGTTTTACCAGTTTCTGTGAAACCGTGTCCCTTTTTTTTTACTGTTGTTCCTATTTTCACTTAATTATAGTTATTGTCATTATTATTAACTTTATTTTGGAATGTTGCTTCTTTAGATAACTGGCGTTGGAGTGTCGGTGCAAGTAGTGAAAAATAAATTGGCACCCGTAATGAAAACGGCTGATCTTAGGATACAATTCGGGAAAGGCTTACGCTCTGAGTCTGAGGTTTTGGAATTGGCTTGCGAACATGGAGTCATCACAAAAGATGGAGACACTTACCTCATTGAAGGAGAGGTTTTTAGTAATGAACAAGCAGCTAAAGAGTATCTTGCTGAAAACTATGGGGTTCTTGATAGAGTAGTTACAGCCTTGAGAAGCCTGTTGTTTGAAAGGAACAGATAATTATGTTACACACTTGAATGGATGAGTTTTACTCAAAGGAAACGGGGAAGTCCTTATTAAAAAGTTTCCAGTTTGTCTATGGACTGCATATCTTGGAAGATTTCCCCTTGGATAATTTGAAGGCGCACCTGAATGGCATCAGAGCTTATTCGTGTGATTTGGAAGGAGTTACCGCCGGAATTAGATTGTCCTGCTGGTTTGAAGACTTGAAATTATCAGAAAGAAATGTTACCGGCACGAGTTGGACAATTTATCTGTGAAGATCAGGTGTAAACCTCCCTTAAAGCGAGGTTCAGCAATGCATGAACCTCACTCGCTTACTCGATTAAATGTTGTATTTACCTTACAGAAACTTCTGATTTGAGTTTCATAAGAAACCATTTGATTCCATTTGCATTCATGAATGAAATAAATATTTGAACATATTAAAGATGCATAATCATGGACCTTCGTGTTGGGTTACTCATATTAAACATAATCTTTCATTTTGTGTATTCATATTTCACGAGCTGTCCTTGTTTTAACGTAGTTTACAGGACCTTATTTTTTGCTCAAATGATATATAAGGTTGTTGCCATGAGGATGGAAGGAGCACATAAAGGCCACCTATTCTACGTTTTTAAGATAATACTAGAGTGGACCATAATTTAATGGTGCATAAAAGTATGGTGAGATCTATATGTAGGATTCACATGTGAATTTTTCTTCCATCACCATGTACCTCAAAATAAATTAATCTTAAGAAACACAACCTCTAAAATGTAAATTGCTAGGTAAAATGTTCAAGAATAAGTTTTAATTTCCTCAATAAATATAACATAGATTAAAAGCTTTTAGATGTCTTTTTCTATTATAAATATATACGTTTCCATTTTATTTGAGAAAATGGTTTGATGGCATTTGTTCAAGCTATGCCATATATCATTTGTGTTCAAGATGAGTTTGCAGCTGAGAACAATTAAATTCCAGAAGAAGTTTTCATACCTCTGTATGATATATTCAAAATTCATGGATCATTCCAAATCCAGCTCTAGTCTATAATGCAGGCGCTGTACAAGGTATTGGCATTGCCAATTTCTCTATTTGAACTAAGTGACTTCTATTGAAAGAATGAAATCTAATAAGGCAAAAATTCAATTCCCAAGTTCACAGGAATCAAACATGCCTCCTAAGTTCAAGACATTATGAGCTTGTGACTGATTTTAGTTATTGACTTGCACTTAATGCAGTTGTTCAACTATGCGTTTGCTCTGGAATGTTTCGTAATCTACCATCACCCATCATCAGAAGTCATAGCTCTCATAACCATAATAACATCACCGGAATGCAACTCTGATTCAAACCCAGATACTCTCCGAGCTCTTCATATCAATTTCTGTACGTTGTGGAGAATGACACATGCTAGAGCGAATGTCAACAAAGAGTATAATTTAATGTTCTTCGGTGGAAGAACGTTGAAGCTGAAGGAATATCAGCTTGAAAAAACACTCAAAACTGCATTGTTTGCGTACTGACATGACTATTTGAGAACAGAGATTAGTAAACTTTAGACTATTATGAACTCAATTGACCTTATTGGCTGAAACCAAAACCAGGTTTGATGGGAACCTTGAACTGATTGAATGCATCCTCCAAATGTTAAGAGTCGTTCTCATGCAATAGCTTTTGTGTGTTGGACATAAAATAGTGTAACTGCACTTGGTTACTTCGTTTTTGATAACAGATTTCAGATTTTCCACTTCAATTATCCCTCTTCTGTTGCCTTTCTACCACACTCTGATATTGAAGCTTGAAATGGCATCATAGCTTTAGACACAATAACCCAGTGCGCCGAGGATTTCCTTCTCTGATTTATCTGTAATTTCTATAGGATTATTCTGATTTTCTTTGTTCAACTGGATAAAAAGTAAATCTATTTATTTAAAACATATAAAATGATGGATCAACAAAATGCAACAAATCAACTTGAAAAAAAAATCGATTCAAAACTCAAGATAACCTGAACTCAAAATAACACTGGCTCAAGCTGAAACCAAATGCCTGACCAACTCAAGACCGAAATAAGGCTAATGTAACAATGCATTTCAACTCAATTCAGTTGTTATGTTATATTCAGTATTGAGTTTTGAAATGTTGTAGACCAAACTGAATGAAACACCACCCGTCCATCCATCACAGAGAGACCGATCAAATAAGAACAAAAAAAAAAAAAAAAAAAAGAGTCAAACGGCAAAGAATACCACTACGACTTCACATGCAATAAGGCTAATTGTCATGCAGCTGTTTCTGCGAGCATAAAACTATATGACATTGAGCTTTCCATGAAACAAGAAGCCATGGCGAGGTGTATCTGTGCTGTTCAAGGCCGGTGAAGCACAAAAGTAGAACCTTGTAAACAAAAAACTAATTTGGGCAATGCCAAATTTTGCTTAATATGATTTCCCACAGTGTATCAAGCTCCCAGCACCCAGAAATAGACCAAATATAGCAGCACTGCCTAATGTTGTTTGTCCAATATACCTGATCTTCAAAAGTCCTGGCACCTGCATTTCGCCCCCAAAAAAGTAAATAAACGAATTTCAAAAATTGCAGTGATTGGGAACAATTTTATTTCATAAAGAGGAGGGGCTAAAAGATAAAACAGCAGCTGGAGTATCTAAACTGAAAATGATTAGCTAGCAGGCAATCTAAAAGCAAACAGAACATATCACATGGAATGAAAGGAGAGAAACTCAATACTGCTGGTCTATCGATGACCTTTGCAAGGTTTTAAAAAAAATTGTTTCACTGTTTGGCGTGCACGACTAAAATTCATTTTTCCACAGTATACTTAGCATCTCAGGGCTGAAGAAATCCCCACCCCCTATGGACTTATCTATTTTCTCTAAGTATATTATGTTTTTGTATGCTTTCTTATAGTTAATTAATGCATAAGGAGAGAAGACTGTAATATAACTAAACAGACCACCATTTCAATAACTCACTTAAGAAGAATGAAACTACAGGAAATTCATAAGCATATGATTCAAGTTCCAGCTATCCCATAATATGAACATAACAAATTGAGCAGTGCAAATTCAGATCACCAATCTGATCCCCTCAAGTCCAGTCTATACATGCATGCAGGTAATAGCAAACTATCTACAAGTACAGCTCATCTTGTTGAACCTCACTAATCAAACTCATTAATACTAAACTCGAGCAAATAATAGCAAGGCTGACCAGACCACAAAATGGACTCACGGAAGTATCACAGTTCACTCATTGCAAATGCCTAGTCAAACTTGAGAATAATTGAACAAACATCATTCCATTATATCTGCTGGAAGCTCATGTGGTACATTCATTTGTGTTCTTCAAAAATTAGGTTTCAGTCAAACTTTGTGTTAGTCAAAGAATTCAAACTTACATTATTGAACTGCAAAAAAATTTCAACTATTTATTCTTATGCCTCAAGAATTGAAAAGTTGATAGACTACATGACAGGAAATCTAATGTGAGAGTTCTCTATAAGAGTTGGTGAAAAACAGAAACATAATGAGCAAGGCATGGATTACTCATAGTTAGCATCCATGGCACAATATAAATGAAGTTATTCCACACACAAACCTCCATCGTTAAATAAGCTAAAAGAAGGAGAAACTGTTTTCTCCTCAAACATTCAAGAAACACATGTTAAAGAATGTTAAAAGAAATGCTTGGTTAAGTGTGGAAGCGTAGTCATTATGAAAACAAAGACCACATGCTTTTTAAAATTCAGAAATAAATGAACAACAAAAGCTTCAGCAAAATTAATTCTGAGGAGATAGGAAACAGATAAAGAAAAATAGGGACTCGACTAATATTGCATCACTTGAGCACCCTGTAACAGCATTTACAAGGACATCAGAGGGACATCATGTTGATTCATAAATACTCTATATTGTACTGTACATGAGATGGGAGAAAACTGCACTAAGTTTAGTTACATGATTCACCAGCTAGAAATGAAAGTTTGAGATTACATCATAACAATTAAATCTTTAAGACACAAAATCAATAATTCAATGTAAGTATAAGTGTAACTATTGGCAATATTTAAAACTAAGCAACAAAATCATCCCAAAGGTGGCAGGAATTTAAATGAGTCAAGCTCAAGCCTAAATTAAATGTTTGTTTGAATAAACAAGCCAAGACTGAGCATACTAAAACTTGGCTAGGCTTATTTGATGTAATAGCAAAAACCAAGGGGCTCACTTATTCAATCAGTGGTAGGAAATTTCATCATTGATACGTGGCAGAAGTAAATATCTAAAAAGGAATTATAGACTTAAAAGGGAGCATCTCTCAAGAGACTATAGAAGAATTCCAGCTCTGATCCATCAAACAGAGGAAATAAAATAAAAGTATACTCTATCTATTTTTGCAGATATTTTGATTAGCATGCTAATGTTTTAGCACTATGATCATTTGTTTTCTGGCTTGTATTTCTGAAGCTGCAGATTTGTAGTTTCTCTATCTTATAAATATTTCTTGGTCCTTTTCTTATTATGAAAACATCCCATAATACCTTGTAGTAAGTTTCTTCACTTATTTCTTTCATTGAACTGCAATTTTTTTACTTATTAAAGATAGAAAAGATGCAAATGTAATTATTTACAGGAGCATATTTAGCTCTATCTATATTCAAATAAAAAAATAAATAAAAGGCAAAGTCTATCTAAATTCAAATAAAAAAACAAAGGGCGGATATTTTTTAGTTTGCTAATGATAACGAAACAGTGAAGATCTATTAAATTTTTAAGTTTCAACAATCTCTTATATGAATTTAAGTGCTAGGTCAGATACTGTCATACTGTACCTTATACCTGACTGCTTCATATGTCCCATACACAGCACCTAGAAGGAAAAGACACAATTAGAGACTTAATCACAAAGCTGCATTTCAACAATTGACAAAAACTTACATATATGAACAAAATGCTTTGGGATTGAGTCTTTTCTTTTACCAACTTATTCTTTTCAGGACTTTGATTCAAAAAAAAAATGTATAACCATAGGTGAAAATTACAGCACAAATCTCATTGAGCATCTTGTGAAGAAAAAAATAAATATCAACTAAGATGAGAGTCCAATCATGATTTTGTAAAGAACAAAAGCACAGAATTTTAACACGCAGCACAGGATGTTAAAGCTTCCTTTTTTTTTTTTTCCCTTCATAAGAACCGAGACTGGAATGAAACTATTAAAAACTAAAAATCACATTTTTATTTTCCTAAAAATAGAGGTTAATTAAGCCTAATATTATCAAACAAATTATAAATTGAGCCTTTAAGAGGTTAATTTCCAACATTCCACCAACATGGGCGACTTCATCACTCAAGTCTTTCTTTATTGCATTTTCTCCTAACATGATATGTCTCATGGAAGATTCCAAAAATGTTAAGATAATTGACATCCATTCATATTTAATTCCCACCTTAGGAAAGTCCATAGTTGCTAGAGTTCAATTTTTTCAACTTGAGAAAAAAAGGCATTCTCAAAGATCGAAATCATATGCAAAATCGGCATGATTTTGCAAGAATTCTTGCACAATGTACAAACAATGACTCAAGAATCAAACTAAATGCTCATATTCACCAAACCACTGCCCACAAATCAAAAGCCACAGTGAAAAGGCAACCCCTAAATCTAATTCCTGACACAAAACCAACCTCCCACTCCCTAAAAAAGACTAAAGCAAGCATACCCAGATACAAAAAATTCCAAAAAAACAAGAAACATTAACACCCAGAAGCATAATAAGTAAAACCAGAACAAGAAGAAAACGAGTTACCAGCAGGCAAAATTGTTAGGCTATTCAAGGGTTTAAGAGAGTTACCTACAGCGCCACCTACAGCACCTCCGATAGCCACGCCGGCGGTGACACGTGTCAGGCAACTATCCCTAGCCATTTGAACTTTGTAATAATTTGTCTGTTGATTTTGCGGTGAGTAGAAGTATAGTGGTGGCTTGTTAGCGAAGAGCGGACGGTTTTTGGAGTCGGACTGCAACAAAGTATTCTTTGCGTGGACATCATCCATATCGAAATAAACGGGCAAAACCCATTTTGAAACCCTCAAACTTTGTAATTATTTTGATTTAGTCCTTTAAGTGTAGTTTAGTGCATCTAGGGGCTCAGACTTTGTTTGATAAAATTTTGTTTTAATTTTTTTGACCTTTAAATAATTTCACATAATAATTTTATTATAGTTTAATGTTTTGTTAATTGCATGTATATATCATTTTTCTTTATTTTAATCAATATTATTTATATCTTAGGATTTTTAATAGAAAATTTAATTGTTAAAAATAAATTTCATAATAGAAAGACAATTTTTTTCTTTTACTTTGTTTATAAGTAATTTTTAATACAAAGTTTTTCATAGTTTTATATTTTATTTTTTTTAGGTATGTATGATACCAAATTTTGAAGAACATAGTCTTCAAATTTATTTAAAATCAAATTTTTATTCTTAAAATTTGATATATTTTTTTAACTATTAAAAGTAAATTCCAAAAAAAAATTATTTTTAACCAAGTTTTACTAGATACACTCAACTCAAGTTGGCAAAACCGTTTTTAAAGTGAAATTGTGAATAGTCGTAGTGAGAGCAATCGCTCCTAGCTAGTGGTGAGAAATAGGGCTGAGCACGGGTCTCGGAGAACCCGAACTGTTTCGAAAAACCGAACCGAAAATCTCCAGAACCAAAAATCTCCGTTGACCGTTTGACTTTCTCCGAACCGAATTGTCCCGAAAATTTTGATTGGGACGGGTCCGGAGATTTTAAATTCTCCGAACCGAGATCTGTCCCGAACCGCTCCGAATTGTACCGAACCGAAGAACCGAAACTAGAA
>CATIWO010313197.1:0-10183 GCA_949673435.1 Macaranga tanarius
GATGTTTGCTGAAGTCATATGAATGACTGACCCTTTGTGGTCTCGACCTATAACTGCAATCTTCCTTGTGTGAGAGAGAGTATTGAAGGAGGCATCACAATTAAACTTAAGTTTCCCTTGGATAGGCGGTTCCCATGTTGGCGTTAATAAATGTAAATTGTGTCCTTTGTTGTTTTGATCCTGGGAAACTGCCAACATCTCTTGCCATTGCTATTGGGCTCTACAAGCAATATCAATTGGGTCGGCATTGGAGGCCGAGAAAAAAGTATTGTTCATGGCAAGCCAAATCTGCCAACAGGTCGATGCCATCAACTCCAAACCATAATCCACATTTGCTGCATTAAAAAAATTCATCATGGAAATCCACCAATGCAAGAAAGAGGGTATGTCTGTTAGGCGATAGGTGCGGGGAAGAGCAAACCACACTCTCCGAGCCACTGGATAGAAAAATAATAAGTGTTCTAAAGATTCCTCATCATTGCTGCACCTGTTACAACCTTTGTCTACTCGACATCCCCTACAGTGCAGGTTTGAATTTATGGCAAGAGCATTATTCAAACATCTACATATGAAAAATTTCAGTTTCGGTTGAACAAGAAGTTGCCAAACTGAGGACCATATCTTGGTTTCCAGGATTCTATTAAGAGGTTGAGTAGGCATACCTGGAAGCACTCGGACAATGGGATATTTTAGTCTTCTATAACCCGATTTAACCGAGTATCACCCATTTTTTTCATAGTGCCAAATGAACTTATCAGTTCCGCCTGGTCCCATCAGAGGAATATCCTCTATAGCTTTCACTTCCTGAGTAGTGAACAAACTCCGTAGAGTTCGTGTGTTCCATTGGCGCCTCTCTAGAATAATGAGATCTTGGATTACCCGAATAGGAGATTATAATGGTTCAATGGTCTGGACCTTGAAATTAGGCAACCCCGGTACCCATTTTTCCCCCCATATATTGATATGGCTGCCAGATGACACATTCCACCTACCACCAAGATGAATCAGCTCCCTGCTTTTCAAAAGGCTTGACTAAATCCAAGAAGGGCGCGCTCCTTTCGTAGCTTCTAGAAAGTCAGAGTTAGGATAGTATTTGGATTTCAGAAGTTTTGCACAAGTAGAGGAAGGATTCTTTAATAAATTCCAACTCTATTTTGCTAAAAGAGTTGTATTGAAGTGACGAAACTCTCTAAATCCCAAACCACCTGCTATTTTGGTTCTTGTTAGAGTGTCCCAAGTGACCCAGTGCATTTTCCTCTGCTCAATATCATGTGACCACTAAAAATTGCGCACCATCTGTTCCAGGCATTTTATTATCTACTGAGGTAAATGAAACATAGATATAATATAAGTTGGAATTGCTTGGATGACAGCCTTGATAAGAGTTTCTTTTCCAGTTAAAGAAAGGTGTTTCGCTTTCCATCCCTGTACCTTTTTTGCCACGCTATCACAGATGGCATTGCACATTTGAGTTCTTATTTTACCCTAGTTAGTTGGAACACCAAGGTAGCTTTCAATAGATTTTGATTCACGTATATGGAGTGTCTCTATTATCTACAGTTTTATGGAATTATGAGTGCCAGGACTGAATAAAATACTAGACTTGGAACTATTGATTGCCTGACCCGAAGCTGCACAAAACACCGTTAAAATTTCATGAAGGCTTTTAGCTTCACTTACAGTTGCTCGCCCAAACAGTATCGTATCATTCGTAAATAAAACATGAGATATAGCTTCACTTCGGTTAGAGATTTTGTATCTCTTGATCTTGCCATCATGTCTACTTTTTGTCAACAGTTTGGATAGAACATCCGAGACTATAAGAAATAAAAAAGGGGACAGCGGGTCACCTTGCCTGAGACCCCAACTAGGTCGAAAGGCAGGGAGGTAGTCACCATTCACTGAAACTGAGAAGCTAACTGTTCGAATACAAGCCATTACCATTCGTATCCAACCTCGGTGGAATCCCATCCTGGTTAGAACCAGTTGGAGAAAATCCCAGTTGATCCTATCATAGGCTTTTTCCATATCCAATTTAAGCACCATTCCCCCTCTGTGTGTCGCTTTGCTATCTTTAATACTATGGAGAGCTTCATGTGTTATTATGACACTCTTTTGGATGCTACGGTTTGGTATGAAGGCGGTTTAGTCCGGGGTAATGATCTGTAAAATGAACCGTCGAAGCCGATTGGCTATTGTTTTTGATATAACCTTATATAAGAAATTACAGCAGCTAATAGGATGGAAATTTTATATTTGGTCCGGGTTTTTCTTCTTTGGCACCAGAGAGAGTTGTGTATGATTAAGCCCATATTGCATAACACCGGTGGTATAGAAATCTTTGACCAACTGGATCATATCATCTTTCACCATAGCCTAGTTTTCTTAGAAAAAAATACCTGAAAATCCATCAGGACCTGGTGCCTTTAGACTTCCTAAATTGAACACTACATCCTTCACCTCTGTTTCAGTGATCGGGGCTGTAAGAATTTGGTTCATCTCGTCGGTAACCACTCTAGTGAGGCATTAAAAAATTCCCGATCCTACTCTTATCGGTTCTCATTGATATATTTTCTTGAAATGGGATAGGACCTCCTCATATATTTCTTATTCTTCTTTTATCCACTCACCATTTTCTATTCGGATCTTCATCAGCCTATTCTTCGACCTTCTTTGCATTGTTGTCAAATGGAAAAATTTTGAATTCCGATCTCCAGCTTTCAGCCAGTCAATTCGGGATCTCTGTTGCCAATGGAGTTATTCTTGAGCCCAAGCCTTGTTTAACTCACTCTTAATCTGTTGTTCCATTGCTCTTGCTTTTTTATCGTAGTTCCCTTCGTTAAGAGCATTAAGTTTTCCTGTAAGTTCTTGGATCTTCAGATGTGACTTACGAAAAAAATCCTTACTCCACTTTTGTAAAGGTCCGGCATATTTGGTGAGCTTTACCGTGATCATTCCTGATTCACCTACTGATGAGCCTTTCCATAATTATTCAATAATAGTTTGACAGTGCCGCTCAGTTTGCCATTTTGCCTCAAACTTAAATCTTTGCTTTTTCTTGACTCTCAGTTTGTTTAGCTGTATGTTCAAAGGCCGATGGTCTGATCCGATGAAGCCTTTATGGTAAACTTGGGCATTCTAAAATTTTTGCCTCTATAGCCAAGATGCTAGTGCTCTATCAATTTTAGCTCTGATAAAAAATTCATGGGACTGACGATTATGCCAAGTAAATTTTTTGCCTTTACACCCTCGATTTATGAGTTCACAGTCATCTATAAAGTTTTTGAAGATGGTGGCTTGGGACCAGTCAAGACCATTTCCTCCCATCTTCTCATCAGATGTGAGACATAGGTTGAAATCCCTTGCTAATAACCAAGGAGCTGTATGCATCATGTATCCATTTTGAATCTCTATAAGTACTGCTGCCCGTTCTCCTCTGTTGGGTGACCCATACACACCTATAAAAACCCATTCTTCATCTTTAATAATCTTTGCTTCGATGAAGTTTTTGGACTTCCTGCAAATTTGTACATCCCAAGCCTTCCTCCACCACAATGCTAGACCTCCTGATCTACCTTGAGCATCCACATATTCCCCCGAATCAAACCCCAACCCTTGCCTTAAAATCTTTAGGCCTAGTTGAGTCATTTTCATTTCCATGAGGAAAACCAGATCTGGTTTTGTGTTGTCCACTACCTTCTTTATAGCCCTCTGTCTAAACTTACTGCAGAGTCCCCTACAATTCCAGATCGTAATGCTCATACCAGTATAGGGGTAACAAGCCAAAGGAGAAAAGAGAGTAGATGGAAAAAAGGAGGCGAGGTCGAAGAACAAACAGAAAGCTAAAAAGGAAGGGGAAATAGATACGAGAAGTGAATGGATCGAGATAGAAAAGATGAGCTGAAGAAAAGATAAATAGAAGATGAGCTGAAGAAAAAGGGGAAAAAAGATCGAAAGAAGTAAATAAAAAGGGCAGATAAGCTATAAGGAGCTGGTCGAAAAGATCAGAGAAAGCTGGATAGAGAAAAAACAGGTGGAGTTAAAAAAGAAACTGTCAAAATCGGAGCTATAGAAGAAGCTGTCGGAGCTGTAACATAAAATTTATATAACTTGTTCTCTATGCATGTGGGATTAGCACTGGATTTGTTTTTATTTTTGATAATCATTCATTGAGTTTACATTACATTTTTTCTGTAAAAAAAAAATTCAACATATTTTTCGGCAAACACTTTTGACCTTTTAACTTATTGGCTCGTTGACAACACTTGTACAAAATATTAACCAAAAAAAAATAATTTTCTTTCTATGAAGAATTTATTTTTAAATGTCATGTACTCATACAATTTTACTTTCTACATTTCTTATCACAAGATTTTTTAAAAATAATATTAAAATATCATGTTGTGTGATTAAAAATATTTTATATAAAAATGTAATAATAATTCGGACATATTGTTTTGGGGAATTTTTTCTACAAAGTAATCTTAAGAATTTTGGCAGACAGATTGGTTTCAATCACCTCCTCTATTATTGCTCCTTTATAATTTGGTTTTATTTCTAGAAGACATATTGAGGAATGTATTGTTGTTGCTTCAGAAAATTTCAAACTTTTAGATTATCATTCTCATGAAGGTAGCATGGCTATAAAAATTGACATAAAGAAGACTTTTGATTCCATGGAGTGGGATTTTCTTTTAGAAGTGCTTTCTTGTTTTGGGTTCTCCCCTCTCTTTTGTCTATGGATTCAAGCTATTTTGCATTCAGCTCGCCTCTCCATTGTTATTAATGGCTCTTTAAAGGGATATTTCTCTTGTTCTCGTGGGGTTCGCCAAAAAGATCCTTTATCTCCCCTTCTTTTTTGTTTGGCGGAGGAATTCTTAAATCGCTCTCTCATGAAGCTTGTTGAGCAAGGTGCAATCATCCCTATGCACTCCAACATTAGAGTTACTTGTCCCACCCATTTTCATTATACCGATGACATTTTGATTTTTAGTAAAGCTTCCAAAGTTAATCTTCAGCATGTTATGGTTTATGTGATTCCTATGGTTTATTATCGGGTCAAGATGTGAATTGGGAGAAATTAGAAATATTTTTTGGCAAATATGTTTCTTCTTCTCGGGTTGCTATGCTCAAATCTATTTCGGGTATGAAGTTGGTATTAGTATAGATGTGCCCTAGGGTCATTATTGTATGTAGACATTATATATTTATCCCTATGGTAATGAAATATTTATTTAAATTAAGTGTTAAGTTTATTTCAAAATTTACCCTTAGTATCATGTTGAATGAGTTTATTATCAAGAGTTGATAATATGAGTGACAAACTCATCTGGTATACATGCTATAAATGTTCATAGTCATTGGATTAATATAAGGGTAGTATTGATCCCTAGACTATCACCTCTATCTATTTTCCTTGATCAGTATATGATATTGATAGTGGGAGGTACTGAGTCTCATACTACTTCATATAAGATATCAGAATAGACACGTGGATACTCATGTGATGGGTGGATCGAACATGTGACATAAGATTTGTGATTGCATAGATATTCACTTTGGTCAACAATCACAATCTTGAACATAATAGTGCATATGGTCCTTTGACCTGAGGTGACACGGTCATCCGCATATGGTTGGTTACAGTTTGTTACCGCTTACATACTTATGCTAGCGACGCATAAGTATATGGCGTGTGATGGCTCTAGTTGGTTATATGTAGGGATGAGTGATCAGCCAAGATGTTATTCATTACCTGGAGTGAACCGGGATAAGATCCTATATTATTTAAGTTATTCTTGATGAATAAGTACCTGGCCAGGTCAAACTCGACTTATCCGAAAAGAGTTTCGGTGCTAGAAAAGAGTTTCTAATAGTAGTCTTGTTTTATCAAGAATTGAACTTAAGATGAGGTCATATAATTAAGGCAATTAGAGTTTGACTAAACTGTGACTCTAGCCAATATCAGGATCTTATAATGAAGGGACATTTAGTACATGATAATTGTGTTCTGTGGTTCTTGTGGATCTACATAAAGTATTCATTTATAATTGGGTAGTCGTGACATCTATGTTAGGGGTCATTCATAACTTATGGGAACTAAATGTGATTAATTGGGATTTTCACATTTAGTACGGAAAGGTGTTTCCATGATATTAAGTGTTAATATTATTTTCCATTGCCATTTAGACTTGAACCTAGTAAGTCATATACAGAAAGGTTGCACTTGTGAAGACTTATATTAATTTGATTATTAATTAAAGAGTTTAATTAATCAATTGAATTAATTGAATTAGATTTGCGCGTATGTGGGGATCTAACATATCCCAAAATCTAAATTCAAAGATTAAGACTTAATAGCAATTAAATAAATATTAATTTGAACTTGATTTAATATGTGATATTAAGTTCAAGGACTAGATTAATATTTACCTCCTAATAGATTTCTATATGGGCCATAAGATGGACCTAGTATGTTGATGATGATGGACTTAAGATGGACTAATGCATGGGCTTTATTTAAAGAGTTTAAATAAGTCCATAAGTTGTCTAGTTTAGTATGGAGTGGGCCTTCTCTAAGTGTAGAGAAGCCCATATATCTATAACCTTAGCCCAACTCATTAAGGGTTAATGAGGTCAAAGGCTAAGGTTATCCATGTAACCAAACACCATCCACTCACTTGTAAAGCCAAGCCATGCATATAGATAAAGTATAAGATACTCAATCTATCAAATGCATGTAGCTTGAGTGTGAGACACTCAAACTATAGCATTGCATGTGACTTAAGTGTGAGACACTCAAGTTGTTATTGTTATTATAATATTGGTTTTGTTTAATTTAGTGGAGGTTGTAGAGACAACACTCTAACTCCTAATGCAGGTGACTTGAGTGTGAGACACTCAAGTCATAACTATTATCATATATTTTTTTTATGTTGATAGTTAATGGAGAGTGTAGAAATAACCAACACATAACTCCATTTTGTACATTTGAGAGCATTTTGATATTCTAAAAAAAAAGAGAGAAGGATTGAGAGTGTCTTCTTCCTTCTCCTTCTTCAAGTGCAGAGAATACCATTATACATAAGTGTTGTGTGCTTTCAAGCTTAGACCATTGTTGTACAAGAGTTGTACAAGTACTACACCGTCATCCATTGAAGGTTGCTTACTTGTTCTATACATCCTAGCTTGGTGAGGTTCTTGCAAGCACCTTGGGTCATAGAGGAGAGGCTTGTGGCTTGAGCATCACCATCCTTAGAGGTTTTCCTTATCTAATCTGTGTGTATCAAGATAGAAGCTTTACATTTGGGGAGCTTGGAGCTTGTAGATCAACTTCAACCAAAGCTTTTCGAGCATGCTACTAACTAGGAGTTCATGTAAGTGTTGCTAAACTCTTAGTTGCTAAGTCTTGTATCGTGAATGCATGACTTGGTTGTTTGTTGATAAAATGTTATCCTTGATGCATGATTATCTATGTAAGAGTACATGTGATATGATCTATGGGCTTGGATATGTTTTGTGTTTAATGCAAATATTGCATGCAGTCAAAATTTTTAAATTCCACATTTTTTATTATTACACTATCACACTATCCTTCAGTTGGGGTCCTTACCTTTCAAATATTTAGGTGTCCCCATATTTAAAAGGGCTTATAAGAGAAAATGGCTTCAGCCAATTGCTGATTCCATCATTTTTAAGTTGGAGAAATGGGAAGGTGCTACTCTGTCCATGGCGGGTAGGCTCTCTTTAATTAATTCCATTATTTATAGTTCTTTCATTCATACTTTTATGATCTATAAATGGCCAAGCTTACTTCTGAAAGATTTGGAGTGTTGTTTAAAAAAGTTTATTTGGATCGGTGATTATCTTTCTCGCAAGCTGGTTATTGTTTGATGGGATCTTTGTTGCTCTCTGATGGATGAGGGAGGTCTGAATTTGAAGCGCTTGCATTTAATGAATTCTGCTTTACTAAGTAAATTTTCTTGGAAGCTTTTGAGCCAAGACAGCTATCCGTTTCACTTCTTGCAATCTCGATATCTTTATCAATCTAAAGTGGTTTGGAGTGCTCATATTAACTCATCTATTTGGCCTTCCATTTGTGGTGTCTATTCTGATTTGCTTTTGCAATCTCAATGGATGGTTAGAAAACATTCTTCTTTGAGTTTCTGGAATGATAAATGGCTTGATTACATTATTGCGGATCGTTTAGGCATCCCATTTAGCATCCGAAATAATCTAAAGGCCATAATTTCTGACGTATATTTTAATAGTTATTGGCACATCCCTTTAAGTTTTCAATATGCTTTTCCAGAAGTTTATCAAGATATTGAGAATTTAATCTTCTCGTATTTACCATCAAATAACTTGGTGTATTTTCATTCATCAAATGGTAACCTTTCTTGTAAAGCTGTTTATCTTCATTCTTATGCTCATGCTCCTAAGGCTACATGGGGAAAGGATTTGTGGCGTCATTACTTGCCACCATCATGCTCTTTCCTCACCTGGCATCTGCTTCATAATAAGCTTCCAGTCGATGAGCTGTTGTGTGCCAAAGGAATTAATATTATTTCTCGATGTTATTTGTGTGCCAACCATACAAAATATGTTTCTCGTGTTTTTTCAGAGTGCACTTATGCTGTTACTCTTTGGAATGCTTTAGCTAGCATTTTTGAGGTTATTCTTAATTTCCCAAATGGTTTCATGCAATTCTTCCAAGCTATTTAGAAGTTGAACTTCTCATCTGAGCTGCTTGTGCTTTGGAAGGCAGGTATTTTAGAGACTATACATTCTATTTGGTATGCTAGAAATAGAAGCATTTTTCATGATGAGTATGTGCCCATGCATGCTTCTATCCGCAGAATTTGCAAAGTAATAACTGATGCTTCTTTTTTCAAAATTAGTGTCATGGCTAACACATATTCTGACCTATCTATTTTACGCCGATTGAGGATTTCTAAAATTACTCGTCGGCCCCCTTCTATCTTCACAATCTGATGGATTTCCCCTCCCTCTGGCTGGTTGAAGATCAACACCGACGGCGAAGCAAAAGGTGCACCTGGTATTACTGGGGCTGGCGGAGTCTTTGGAGACCATTTAGATCACTCGGTTCTTTCATTTGCTGCTCCCCTGGGTGTTAAATATGCCTTTGAAGCTGAACTCAGTGCTGTCATTATTGCCATCAACAGAGCTATAGATCTTTGGCCTCTTTGTTTATGGATCGAATGTGACAGCTCCTGTGTCGTTAAACTTTTGCAAAGTAGAAATTCCAACATTCATTGACATATTCACAAAGAGTGGCAGGCTTATCTCAATAAGCTTACTTCCATATAGGTTTACATTTTGCATATTTTTAGAGAGGGTAATGCAGTGGCTAATAAGCTCTCTCTTATTGGCCTTTCTCTGACTTAAATTAGATGGTGGAGTAATCATCCTTCTTACTGTAACGTTTTGATTTTGAGAGATATTTTAGGAAAAGAGAATTATAGGTTCTCTCCTTAGCTTTGTTTCCACTCTATGGCTGTTTTTGGTTGTATCCTTTTTTCCTTTTATTAATAAAGAGGACTAGGATGATTTATGATGATGGTACTATAGAGGTGCCAACCTAGTTGGGATTTCTCGGTGCACTTACTGAAATTATTTCTAGTTCAATTTCATATATATAAATATATATATGCTAATTAAATTTTTAGCAATAAATGATAATTTTTTTCTCTAATAACTTTTGAAGGAGTATAGAATAACACCCAAAAATAACACAAAAATATAAAATATTTTAAACTTCAAGCGTATTTAAGCACCAATAACTTACAACTTTTTGCTCACGACTTCATGAAATGCATTATTTTCAATATTCATAAAACAATAACATTAAATCAGAATTGAATTTTTTTATTTTTATTTTGGTTATTTAACTAACTAAAAAGATAATTAAAAAAACTGTAATCAACAATAAACAAAATTAAGTCATAATAAGGTTTTTTAATTCCATAAGAAGTTTAAGCAAAAGCCTTGGCATATTATGAAAGGAAAGTGTTGTGGGTGGACAATGAAAATGCGGAATTTAAAATTATTCATTGCATGCAACATTTGCATCAACACAATACATTTCCATGCCCATAGATCATATCACATGCACTCTTACATAGCTAAACATGCATAATAGATAACACATAGTTAACATGCC
>CATIWO010313216.1:0-29516 GCA_949673435.1 Macaranga tanarius
TGTTTGAGATTATACCATTTCTTTAGTTAAAACCTCCTTGTAAATAGTTTACTTTCCCACTAAACATGGCACTCATCATATGCATGAAGACCTCCATATAATTCATAAGTTGAGCTTGCTTTTTCAACCGAGTTGATTTGAACCTTGCTTACTAACTTTGTCAAAGCATCCACCTTAGCATTCAAGATATTTATGCTATCTAACTCAAGCTTTCCTTTTCCTTTTGCTAAAGTAGTTTCATCACCCATGTAGCCTTGAGATGTAAGTTCTTCCAATAAGGTAGTAGCTTCTGTTGGTGTCTTATTCATCCATTTACCATTAGAGGCTGTATTTAGAATGCCCCTAGCATCATCGGATAACCAATTATATAAAATTTAAGGAATCATCCAATCGGGCAATCCATGATATGGACATTGCCTTTGTAGCTCTTTGAACCTCTCCCAAGCTACATAAAGTGTCTCTTTTTTATTTTGCTTGAAAGTGCTAATCTCATTACGAAGCCTAACCGTCTTGTGTGGTGGGAAATACTTGTGAAGGAAAGCTTGCTTCAATTGATCCCATGTAGTGATAGAATTGCTAGGTAAACTAGCAAGCCAAATCTGAGCTTTGTCCCTCACAGAAAATGGAAACAACTGTAGCCTTATTGCATCATCCGAAATATTATTGATCTTGAAGGTTACACACACATTAAAAAAAGTGAGGATGTGGGCATATGGATCCTCTCCCGGCAAACCTCCAAACTGATTATTTTGTACCATTTGGATGACACTTGGCTTGATTTCAAAATTATTGTTGGCAATAGTTGGAGCTACAATTCCTCTAGAATTTTTAGTGATGTCCAGTAAGGCAAAATCACCTAGAGTTCTTCTTTGCAGTTGAGCCATATTTACTTGTCTTTGTTTCCTATGCAAGTGATGAAAAGTACGTTCAATTTTAGGGTCAAAGAATAAAATATTACTAGAAATACGAGCACGTCGCATAGAAATCACAAGAAGAACGAAAATAAAAGTATAAAAATATATAGAAAATAATCAAAATAAGAAAATTAAAAATAATTAAGCTATCTAAAATCCTAAAACAACTTTTCTCTATCCTAAACTAATATTAATTTCAAAATCATTTACTCCTTGGCAATGGCGCTAAATTCTGATGTGGGTTAGAATGTATACTCTAGCTTCTATGGCTAAATATATGATAAGCAAGGGGTCGAACACAGGGAATACGGGAAAATCAAGTACTAACTGGATAAATACTAAGATGAATAGGCTTACCAATAATTAAATAATAACAAATCAAACTGTAATCCTAATTAAATAGTAAAATTACTAAAACTATGTAATTAATAAAAATATAAATAATAACAAACAATATTCAAAGAAGTGTAGGTGGAGATTACAACATAGAATAGAATAATGAATTATTAACACAAAATAATTATATTAACTATGAATGCAATAATTGGAGAATGTCACCTAAAATCCTTAAGAGCAACTCTCATTGTCAAATAAGGGTATTTCCATCTAGAGTCTATAAGCACTCTCATATCATTGTAGAGATAAATAAAAACTATGAAGTTCTTTGCCAATTCTTTGATCCCTCAAAGTGGATTTCTTATCTCCAGATACTTTCCTATCCTTTAAGTGAATCCAATTTCTTTTCCACCAAATATCCTAACTCTCGTTGTGAATATTTGATTAATACATCATATATGGTGATCAAGTATATACAACACAATTAAGTACTCAATTAAAGTCAAATCATTCATTCAATAATGCAAACAATTAATTCAATTCATTGAAACTATCATCCATTATAATTTTAACCTACTAAGCACTTAGCCTAGATACATAATGAATAAAAACATAAACATATGTAAATAATATTCAATCACTAAATAAACTATAAAAAGAAAGAGTTAGAAACCCTTATAAATGAATTTAGAGTCTCCAATAATCTTCTTTGATAATGACTTGATGAAAGAAAATGTCTACAAAAGCAAATGCACTTTTGATCTTCCTTGAATATCAACAACTTCAAGTTCTAACTACTTTTTATCTCAAATAATAATAATCTCTTATTATCTAATAATATCTTTTATCTCCTTTGCAAAGATAAAAATAAAGTACTAATGTGTTCTGAAGTTAATAGCCAAAGGGTACAAGTTATGTCAAACTAAAAGCTACAAGTCTTGGTGAAAGATCATATTGCTTCAACATTGGTAGTCAATTCAAGGGCATTTTCGGCAATTCATATGAACAATTTAGTTCTAGGTGTCTTCATAGACGTTATATCCCTCTGAAATAGTCCATAGCCACTTGAATCCGAGTTCTATAGAGGAAGTTATGGTCGAAAGAGTGCAAAATGGTCTGAAGGGTCGTGTCTCTTCACACCGTGCCGACTCGAGAAGGTTCCTTGCTATCACGACTTGTGAATGGGTAGAAGGGATTTTGAGTCATGACAGAAGCTCTCAGTCATGACTAGTGAAGGGTTTTAGCAAAGGGTGCTGAGTAGTGACAGCCCAAAGACACTACAAAGCTTGCTTCCTTCATTCCTTTAACCTTGAATCACTTTAATATCTCCATATAACTTCCCTAAACTACAAAAAACTTCAAAAACATCTATAAGTCATTCAAATTCATATAAATTTACCAAAAATAATGAAGATCAAAAGCATTTGTGATTATAAATAAAATGCATGAAAACTAAACTAAAATGTGAACTAATGCAACCTAAATATGTATGAAATATCCTAAAACTACTATGCTAATTGCAATGTATCAGGGGTGCACCAGTATTATTTATGAAGAAGAAAGATGGATCGTTACAATTATGTATTGATTATAGACAATTGAATAAGATGACAATTTGAAATAAGTATCCTTTACCAAGGATAGAGGATTTGTTTATTCAATTAGAAGGAAAAATAGTGTTTTCGAAGATAGATTTAAGATCTAGATATCATCAGTTAAGAATTAAAAAAGCAGACATACCCAAAACTGCTTTTAGAATGAGGTATGGGTATTATGAGTTTTTGGTAGTGCCATTTGGATTATCTAATGCACCAGCAGCATTTATGGATCTGATAAATAGAGTTTTTAAGGAATATTTAGATCAATTTATAATTGTGTTCACTAATGATATTCTTGTGTATTCAAAGACTAAGGAAGAGCACGAAGAATATTTAAGAAGTGTGTTGGGAATTTTAAGAGATCGATAGTTGTATGCTAAGTTCAGTAAGTGTGAATTCTGGTTACATTAGGTCATTTTTCTTGGACATGTGATATCAATTGAAGGGGTAGATGTGGACCCAAGTAAGATTGTTGCGATAGCTAATTAGGAACCGCCTAAAAATGTAACAAAAATAAGAAGTTTCTTAGGATTGGCGGGATATTTGTTAGTATAGATGTGCCCTAGGGCCATTCTCGTATGTTGACATTGCACTTTTATCCTTATAACAATAAAATATTCATTTAAATTAAATGTTAAGTTTATTTGAATATTTACCCTTTAGTATTATATTGAATAAGTTTATTATCAACAGTTGATAATATGAGTAACAAACTCATTTGGTATATATACTATAAATGTTCATAATCGTTTAATTAATATAAGAGTAGTATTAATCCCTAGATTGTCACCTCCATTTATTTTTCTTGATCAGTATATGATATCGATAGTGGGAGATAGTGAGCCTCATACTACTTAATATAAGATATCAGAATAGACATGTAGATACTCATATGATAGGTGGATCAAACTATGACGTAAGATTTGTGATTACATGGAAATTCACTTTTGTCAACAATCATAATCTTGGACATAATGGTGCATATGGTCCCTTTAAACTGAGGCAACATAGTCATCCATATATGGTTGGTTAGAGATTGTTACCGCTTATATACCTGTGCTAGCCACGTATGGGTATATGGCATGTGGTGGCTCTAGTTGGTTGTATGTAGGGATGAGTGATCGGCCAAAATAGAATTCATTACCTGGAGTAAACCGGGATAAGATCTTATGCTATCTAAGTTATTCTTGATGAATAAGTACTTGGCTAGGTCAAACTCGACTTACCTGAAAAGAGTTTCGGTGGTAGAAAAGAGTTTCTAGTAGTAGTCGTATTTTATAGAGAATTTAACTGAAGATGAGGTCATATGATTAAAGTAATTAGAGTTTAACTAAACCATGACTCTAGCCGATATCAAAATTTTATAATGAAGGGACATTTAGTACACAGTAATTATGTTCTATAGTTCTTGTAAATCTATATATAGCATTCATTTCTAATTGGGTAGTCGTAATATCTATGCTATGGGTCACTCACGGCTTAAGGAAATTAAATATAATTAATTAAAATTTTTACATTTAGTATGGAAAGGTGTTTCCATAATATTAAGTGTTAATAGTATTTCTCATTGCCATATAGACTTGAACCTAGTAAGTTACACATATAAGAGTTGCACCGATGAAGATAATTATTGATTTAATTATTAATTAAAGAGTTTAATTAATTAATTAAATTAATTGAATTGGATTTGCACTTGTGCGAGGATCTAGCATATCCTAAAATCTAAATTCAAAGGTTGGGACTAATTAAAATTAAATAAATATTAATTTGGACTTGATTTGATATGTGATATTAAGTTCAAGGACTAAATTATTTATTTGCCTCCAAACGGTACAATGGATATGGGCCATGAGATGTATCATATGAATTATTAATGATGGATTAAAGTTGGGCTTTATTTAAAGAGTTTAAAAGGACCCATGAGTTGTCTTATTTAGTTTGGTGTGGGCCTTGTTTAAGGGTTAAAAAAGCCCATAACCTTAGCCCAACTCATTAAGGGTTAATGAAGTCAAAGGCTAAGGTTATCCTTATAACCAAACTAATCCCACTTATACCATAAAGCTATCCATGTATATAGTTAGAGTGTGAGACACTCAAACTATTATATGCATGTAGCTTGAGTATGAGATACTCAAGCTAACACATGCATGTAGCTTGAGTGTGAGACATTCAAGCTATTATCAAAATGGATATGTTTAAGTTAGTGGATAGTGTAGAGGCAATACAATAATGCACATTTGAGAGATATTTTAATATTCTTACAAAAGAGAGAAAAGGGTTAATATATCATCTTCTTCCTTCTTCTTCTTAGTGTAGAGAATAGAAAATATCACAAGTGTTGTGAACTCTCAAGTTAAAGGCCATTATTGTACAAGACTACATCCATCATTGATATCCATTGGAGCTTGTCATCTAGTCCTACACATTCAATTTTGGAGGAGTTTTAACAAACATCTTGGGTCAAAGAAAAGAGGCTTTTGGGTAGTACTCTATCACCCTTGAATATCTTCTTTGTACAACTTGTGTGTTTTAAGCTAGAGGCTTCACATTTTAGGAGCTTGGAGCTTGTATATCATAACAACCTAAAGCTTGTCAAGCATTCTACACACTTGGGAGTTTTATAAGTGTTACTAAACTCTTAGTTGGTAGGCTTTATAGCATGATGCTTTGACTTGGTTATTGATTTAAAATGCTATCCTTGATGCTTGTTTTGGCTATATAAGTTTACTTGTGATGTGATCTTGGGTTGGATAAGATTCTAGTATTGATGCAAGAGTTGCATATAATTAAAATTTTAAAATTCCGCTTGATTTTATTTGCTTTGGATCTTGTCCCTTCAAGTGGTATCAGAGCCTAAATCACTAGTTTTTCATGTTAAAAATCATGTTAATTGCAAGTGTTGTGATTATATATGATGTTAGTTATAAATGTTGTGACTTTAGTGGTGAAAAATGGCTAAAAGTGTGCAGGATTATGTTATGGAACACTGAGGTGATGCCTCTGTGCCACTGAGGCACCGTGCCTCAGTAGCTAATGGATTACTGAGGCACCTCCTCAGTGGCAGAGGTGTCTCCTGATCACACTAACCATAGAGGCGCCCCAGTGGCCTTTTTCAGCATTGTTCAACATTTTTAATCAAATATTTTGCTTGCAAATTCATATAACATGCTAGAGTTATATTTTATTGAATGTTTGCTTGTCATACGTGCAAGGAATGATCATGGACTTAGTTTACATCCTATTATTTGTAATAATAATTAATTTTATTATCATTGTTATGTAATTAAGTGTTAATTACATAGATTTAGGATGTAAATTATTTACCCTGGTATGCCAAGGATTGAATATAAATCATAAAATTTATGACTTGAAGATTGAAGTGTTCAATTTGATGGCCCATTTAACCTTTGGTGGCATGGATCAAGGCCCATGGTGATGGTGTAAAGGAGGCTCATGGAATGAAGGCTTTTTATGGGCTAGGCCCATTTGTCATTATTCTAAAAGTTTTAATATACTTAAGAAAGGCCCATGATCACTCCTTATTTGTGCATCCATTTTGCATGTGTAATGTATATATGTGATATGTATATTGTGGCATGCTATATATGTATGTGGCATGTATATAGATGGATGATGGATACCACGCAATATATGTATGAGATATGTATGTTGTAGATGGATGGCATGCAATGCATGTATGAGATATATATATTGTAAACCGGCTAATGTGCAAAGTAAGACCTTAATTAAAGACCCAAAAATCTTCTAATTAAATTAGGTCTAGGCCCTCCATTGGAGCAATAACTTGCATGGTTTTAGACTAATGTGCATCGAATATAGATACATAGGGGTGAACATAAGGCCCAAGAGATTCATGTAGTGTTATTGTTAAGCATGAGTTGTTGTGGGTGTATGGATACACTATGGGCCAAGAATGGCAAATAGGAGTACCTGAGGTTTATAGTGCTCAAATCCATACATTTCACTGATCCAATAGTATGAACCTAACTAATGTCAAAGGCCAAGAATGGCAATTAGGTGTACCTGAGGCCCGTAACATTAGGAGCCGTATTAATGGAACCTCACATGAGATGTGATAGACAAGAGTTCTCCACTTAATGAGAACTATTATTCCAAGAAGGACAATGTGTACCTGAGGGATAGTAGTGGTCTATTAAGAACTCCATTACCCACTATAAATCCATCTAACAAGGGATTTCGGTTTCCTACTTGGAAGTGTAGAATTCGCCAAGTTTGTGGGAGGCCATTATGATTAAAGACCAAACCTAATGGTAATTTTCATGACATACAACTAATCAATCTTGTTACCTTTTACACAAATTGATAACATGAGACCATCAAACCCACTTTTCATCATACTTGACAATAATAGGCTCACGGGCCCAAAGTTTATTAATTGGCTAAGGAATCTAAAAGTTGTTTTAGCTTTCGAGAAAATACTATATGTATTATAACAGAACCTTCCTGGACCCCTTCCCAAAAATGCTTCCCTAGAGGAGCATTATACTCTTCAAACATGGAAGGATGATGATATGCAAGCACGTTATATTATGTGGGCTTCCATGAGCACCGAGATTGTAGCACCCTCCAGTACTATATACAAGTGTCCAAACAACTAACAACCTATTTACGCATAAATTGAAATGCAATATCTGTAAGTATACGAGATCGTAATAGTAGTATATAGTACGTACAAGTGTCGTATTCCACAAAAATTAAATAAGTTATCCACTAATTAAAATTATTTAAAACTTGTTTAAGGCTCAAATAAATTTAATAAAAGTTCTAACCAATTAAGATAAAATCTAAATTCTAATAAACTATTTATAATAAATTCTAGAGCAACAACAATTAGAACAATTATAACATTTATTAGGATTTATCTATCAATTTATTTCCCATGTAAATTTAATTATTCTTCAACGAGATACATTTCCTTGAGTCTAATATTGTATCAATTTACTCTTTCAATTATAAATTGGTTAAATATGCATTCAATAATTTAAACGCTATGGCTTAACTTTCATCCCCATTCATAATGATTTAAATCAAGCATACATATTATAAAGTAAAGTCTATCCCAAATTATGGATATGAATAATTTAAGTTATTTCTAATCATTAAATTAATTTATGTTATGCTTATTTCTTCCATTAGTTTTACCATCTTTCAATGCATAATTCTAATTAAGATTATGTTTAAGTTGGCCAAACGTAAACAAGCATGAATAACAATAAACATAAAATACATCATTAAAGAAATTGATTAACTTTCATTAATTAATAAATTATAGTTCATGACATGAAGATAAATCCTAACAAGATGCAATTAGTCTACATCCATAGAAATAAAACAAATCCAAGAAGATATAGTAAGAGTTATATAATTTAGAGTCATAAGAAGAAGAAAGCATCCAAACTCTAGAATTGTCCTTCCAATCTTCAAGCCATCTTTCTCTTTTTGAATCTTTTGTTATTCTTCTTATTTCTAATAATTTTCCATGGCTAAAAAGTGTTCTCTATTGCTGCTCTTAGATAATAATGAAGTATTTATAGGCTTAAGAAGTTAATAGACAATGGTTACAAGTCAATCTTTGATGAAGAGTCATGTTCTTTAACATCATCAGTCATTTCAAGGGCATTTTCGGTAATCCAAATAAATGAATTAAGTCCAGATATCTTCATAAAAGTTATAGTCCTCTGAAATAGCTTTCCATAGCCTTTTTGAATCACTTGAATTCAAATTCTGTAGAGGAAGTTATGGCCAAAAGAGTGCAATATGATTCGTGCAGTCATATCTCTTCACACCCATACTGAGTCGTGAATAGTGTGCCGAGTCGGCAAGAATAGTGCCGAGTTGGCAAGAATAGTGCCGAGTCGGCAAGAATAGTGCCGAGTCGTCTGAGTGGTGACAGCTCCAAACACTCCAAAGCTTACCTTTTTCAACTCCTTTGACCTTGAATGACTTCTATATTATCATATAACTTCCCTACGCTCAAATAAACTTCAAAAACATCAATGAATCATCCAAATTCGTATAAATTTACTCGAAAACAATAAAGATCAAAAGCATATGTAATTGTGAATGAAATGCATCAAAATTAAGCTAAAATGTAAAATAAATGTAACTTAAATATGCATGAAATATCCTAAAATTATTATGCTAATTACATCATATCACAACCACGTGGCATAATTTTTTTTTTTTTCTGATAATTAATATACATTTTTATACAAAACTCTTATTATAAATACATTATACATTTAGTACATATATAACTTTACATCAAAATAGATTCACGATTTAACATAAAATGTCCTAATGCCAAATGATCGAGGTTCATGTGGATAGAGATGTCGACACCGAGCCTACCTTTTTGATCCATCTGAGTTCACAACTAGACTCACCTCAAGCTTTCAATCAACAAGCCTCAAACTTGGCTATCTATCAAAGTTTGAAAACCACAATTGCAAAGGAATGAGCTTGCGACTCAATAAGCAATTGATAATATAATAAAATATATAATTCTCCTCAAGAACTAATTAACGAAAATAATATATAAAATAAATAAGTTATAAACTACACGGTCTTTAACACGCCCGTGTTCCTATCTGTATATCCCTCGATAAAAAATGTACAACTTTACAAATTTATACACGGCCATGAACATGCCCATGTACGAACCTGTGTAGGTCTCGGGTCCAAATGCTCAAGTACTCAAATTAATATACGGCCATGTACACGCCCGTGTACTCAACCGTATAACTCTCGTGTCTAAATTACACATTATGTACACGACCATGTTATAATCTAGAACAAGCCGTACCTTAACACACGGCTCGAGATATGCCCGTGTATGTACCCGTATTCCTCTCAGGTTTGAATGTTGCATTTATACACGGCCATGTCCTAACCCAAAATAACCTGTGTTTTGCCACACGGCCTGAGACACGCCCGTGTCTCGGACCCGTGTCACTATCCTGATAACATAATTCCACAATTATCAAGCAATTCTCAACATATTCACCAACTCATAACATCAATAGCAATCTAACAATTGCTAATATAAATATATATAGGTGTATATACTCAATATCTACACCTCACTATATTCATCACATTCTTATCTTGCACCAAATCCTCATTCAACAGTATATAAATAATCACAATACTATATCATCAATTCTCAACAATTGGTGTCACAATTACACCATTCTAAGAAATCCAAAATTCATAATCTCACACCAATCCACATTCATCATATATGCAAATATGATGTAAAAATGCATGATTATGCTTGTTAGTATCCGACCGGAGTTCTCAACACACGTCACACACGTTTCACACAAAGCTCACTTTTCTTTTCTTTTTTCTCTTCTTTCTTTTCTTTTCTTTTCTTTTTCATATTTTTATTTTTACATTTCATACCTATGGCCATTCCTGAGACTCTATGCCCAGCTTAGTCTTAGATCTCACACGTTTATACATATATATCATATGAATGGCCACATCTGAGACTCTCTGCCCAGCTCAGTCTCAGATCGTGGAGCTCAATCTCCACACACATACATTTTCCTCACATTTCTCACGTCATGTCATATGCATATATTTCAATCATTCTCACAATATATCAAAATGCATATGTACAATTATATCATCACAATTTAATATCCCTTTTTCATTTCTCATCATTTCTCATAGTGAATCACAATTCACATTTCTCATAAGCAATATATATCAATTCATACCACATCAAGTGGCTTGCACTCATAGGTGCCAATATTTACAATTCATCATTACACATGCTCAATCGACCATTCAATGGTCTCACAACAATATATATACATATATTCATCATGCTTTCTCATAACATGCTTTCTCATAACAATATATATATATATATATATATATATATATATATATATATATATTCATTATAGTTCATGTTCAAACTATACCATCTTAAGTGGCTTTCACAATTCAACACACATATATATATCATTCTTACCATAGTCAATATCCAACACAAACCAACATAGTCATGTAACTTTAGTTACATGAGAATCATTATATATAAATATTATATTAGTAATTACTTACAAACAGGCTATAACTCTTTCAAAAGCAAAGCTCCCCTAGTGAGTATTGTCTCCAATATACTTATCAATACCTATACATAATTATACATTAATACCATATAGCAAACATGACACTTGCAATAAACTCACTAGATGCAACTAGGTGTAACTATATGCTTAAGGTTCCATGCATCCAAATAATTTACACATATGTCCAAAAATTATAAAAATAATACTAAAGCTAGAAATATGAGTCTAATTCCAATTCCAATTAAAATTACTCAATTTGGACATGTGTGAAATTAATTATGGATTTTTGATTAAAACTGGGCAAAACATAGGTGACAGCAGAAGCAAGAAAATGTCAAGCCCTACCAGTTAACTTTAACAGCAAAATCAGCTCTGGCTCAAAACATAAAAGTTATAGAAGAATCTCTGAAGTTTTCAGAGAGTCTAACTTTACTCAAATTAGAGCTCTATAGCTCAAGTTATGGCAAAAATAATGAGACTAAAAAATAGAGGAAACATACCCGAATTTGACAATAAAGAAAACTCAACTAAATTCAATCATAACACAAATAAGCTTACCAAAATAGAATTGAAATTAATATGAGACCTCTCAAAGCTTCTTAGATCAATGAATTGATCACTTGAATAAGATTATAAACTCTCCCAAAATCTACCAAGAACTCTCTTCTCTTCTTCCTCCTCATTCTCTACACACCCACACATACATATATATAATAATAATTAAATATACACATAAACAAATCAACAAGTCAAAAGTTACCAAATATCCCCTCTAAAGTCTTCCTTTATAATTACATATTATCACCAAATATCATAATAATAATAATAATACACATTTATCACTTATCACCTAATAACTAATATTCTAATTAAATATCACCAAAATAACCAAATGTCTCCTTAATGAAATGGGCATCTTACACAATACCCCAAAACTTTAGAAATGTGACAATTTACTTCAAACTTCCTTTTTAATTTGATCCTTCTCTACACTTATACTTATTCTTAAATATTAAATAAAGTCCATTATATAACATGCACAAAATGCAATTAATACATCATAAATACGTATGCTAAAAAGGTGGGTGTTATAGAGATCCATCGGCAACATGAGAAGTACATAAGTACAAGAGAAATCCTACTTCACCTATAAGAGTTGTTTGATAAATATAGTAGGACCGCTAGATATGAGATATTAAAGAAGTTACTTCGAGCTAAGATGAAGAAAGGAGAGGAAGTGGGATCCCATGTAAACTTCGTGATTAGATTAATGGAGGAGCTAGAGAGTCTAGCTTTCACAATAGACTTCCATCTCTAAGTGGATTTGATCCTTCAATCCCTTCCCAAATCTTTCGGGAAAACCATCACCAACTTCCATATGAACAAGATAGAGTGCACTCTTACGGAGCTTATGAATATGCTTGTGATGGCTTAAAAGGCTATACAAAGGAGTAAAGGGAAGGAGGTTGCATTTATTACCACTTCTAGTGGAACTAAGAAGAAAGGCAATAAGAAAAAAAAGGCAAGACAAGTGTTGTCAAGCCCACATGAGGAATAGCCAAGAACAAAGGCAAGGCTATTATGAGGAAAGAGCAAGGCAAAGAAAAATGTTTCCACTGCCAAAGTAAAGGACATTGGAAGAGAAAATTGTCCTAAGTTCCTTGAGTCTCTTAAGACAAAAGGAAAGGGCAAAGATGGAGAAGGTGAGACTTTCTCTAATTTATTTACTACTAAATATTTTAAGAGCTCATCTAATGCATGGGTATTAGATACCGGTGCAAGTTCTCACATTTGTTCATCCTTATAGGATCTAGCAAATGAAATAAGGTTGAGGCCCAATGAAGTAACCTTAAGACTTGAAAATGGAGCAAGTGTTGCGGCCAAGGCTATAGGATCTATTTCAATTAATTTATATAATCATGTGTTGTTATTAGAGTATGTATTATACACGCCTAATGCCTATAAGAACATTATCTCTATCTCTAATTTGACTCGTAGGGGTAATGAATTCCATTTGGGTAGAGATGTATGTAAAATTCATTTTGGAAATGAATTGATAGGCATTATGATAAATGTGAAAAATGTTTATTTTGAGCACTTTATTTTATGCATATTAGGTTTAGTTAGTTGCATGTTTAGTTAGTTTTTAGTTAGTTTAGTTAATTTTGTTATTTTATTTTAATTATTTAGAATTTAGTTATTTTTATGTTAAATAGTTAATTTTTTTTTAGTTTTTGGTTGTAGGATGCATTTGGGAGAGGGTGGAGATAACAAATGAAGATAAGATAAGATTGGAGGTCAGATTTGAAGGTTATCCTCGCATCAGACTGGCATGCCCATGCCAAAATCCTGCATGGTCATGCCTGAGTCATGAGAAGAAAAAGCTACAGGTCTGCATGCCCATGCCAAAATCCTACACACCCATGCCTATCTCCAGGTGATTTAAGGCTGTTATGCTGCATGGTCGTGTCACTTTCCTGCGCACCCATGCATGATGTTGTGGCAGCCAATCAGAAGTGGATTTGGAGCTGAAGTTTGGATAATATTGAGCTTATCTTTAAGCTCTTGATTAGATAGAGTTTGAAAGGTTTTTAATGACATTTCTCACTAGGTAACTAGGTCTATAATTAGAACCATTTATTTTTCATAAAAAGTGGTTCTTGGATTTTTTTTTTTTGTTATTTTTTCTATACATTTTATTTTAGTTTATGCTTTGCTCATATTAGAATAGGGATTTGATTTGAAGAGTGTGAGGAACAAGCATTCTCTACACTTTTGTGATGGGGTTTTTTTGTTAACTTTTCTTATTATTTATCATGATTGGATTTATTTTCTTCATTTCTTCATCTCTTTATTTTCTTTTTAATATAAGTGTCTAAGTTCTTTTTAAGGTTTTTATTTTAATTTGACCATGTACCTATTGTGATTAATGTTAGGTTGTTAGTTTTAATTCATTGGTTATTGTTGTGCTTAATGTCATTTTAGGTCTGATCACCCTAAGATTGAATTGACACTATAAAGCTTGATTGAGAGATAGGTTCTGTAGAATTAGGCAATAACTTATTAATTGCTTAATTAGTTGAGAGATAGTTAAGTGGTTAATATTGATTAAAAGGTTATGTTTTAAAATTAGATTTAAAAGACATTAGGTTGGTGAGAGCCGGAAAACTTAGTGTTAATTAATTCTCAATTAATTATAGGTTTGTCTGAGAGAAAAATCTATGGTTCCTAAGATCCCTTCAAAATAAATTAGGAATTAACGTAAACCTAATTGGTTAATCAATCTTCAGAAATGGTCAAAATTGAGAATAAGAATTATAGCTTTTAAAATTAATTAAAATTTGATTTTTTTTAGTTTGATTTAGTTTTGTTCTTTGAAAATTCAACCCTAATTTCGGTGTCTAAACAAACAAACATAGTGATTATTTCAGTATTCAATTTTTTAATCTCTGTGGGATGATATTTTGATTACTACTTGTTGTGATTCTGTGAGGCATTTGATAAAAATGAATGAATCTCTCTCTTTACACCTTGAGTACTCAAAGATATGGTCAAGCTATAGACCATTAAATGTAGTAAGGTATTAATTTTTTATTGTATTTATTTTATTGGTCTATTTTATTTGTTTATTTTGTTTTAGTCTATATCATTTTTTAAGTATACACACTTACACATTATTTTTCTTATATATATATATATATTTTGCCTCGGCTCTGTACCAATTCTTGCCACTGTGCCGATTCGTAACAGAGCTAGATAGTACCGAGTCAGCACATCCGTGTCACCTCACCCATCAACTTGGCCTTACCGCTTATCTCTATTCCGAGTCGGCACCGCGGGCCTACTCATAATAGAGCCTATGCATACCGAGTCGGCAGCCACACCTCACATATACATTTTTGATTTTTTGTATTTTCTTATTTTATTTTCTTTGTAATTTTATATTGTTTCATCTATTTATTTCCTATTTATTTCTACTACATTTCCTCTATTTTCTTTTGTCTTTTTGCATATTACAACTTTTCAAATTTGAATTATTTTTGAAAGGTCATGTCCTTTTCCAATAAATGACACAACCTTTCACTCTTTTTCTTAACCTTTTATCCTTTACTTATTTATAACTTTATTGACTACGAATTTTATATTCACCACTCCTATCTTTTTCAATTCTTCTGCCTCTACCATTTATGTTTTCATTTCATTCATTCTCTACACTTTTGTTTTTCTTTCCTTTTCTCTCTATCATTCTTTGCTCTCTTCATTTTCTTCTATATTTTAAGTTTTTCTTCTTCTTATTCACTTTCTCTATCTTTCTTTTCATTTTCTTCCCCATAGCCGAACCAACCCCTTCCCCTTTTCTTTTTCTTTTTCTTCTTCACTTTATTTTCTTCCTTTGAAGTGGGTAAGACCAAGGGTTCTTTATCTTTAAGGCCAAGGAGGGATGATCAAGATGAGGAGGAACGTCAAGAGGAGAATTTGTCACTTACTTACAAAGCTAAATTTCCTATCCTTTCTCATGATGAAGGTGATAGATTTACTACTCTTAAATTTAGAGAAATTATTTTCTGCAAGTATATTTCTAATTCTTTGCTTCAAGATGTTGGTATGCATGACTCCTTTAATCAATTATTGACTAATTGTGGCCTTAAGAAGTTTGTTTCTATGCATGAACCCACATATGTTGAATTGATTACTGAATTTTACACATCATTAGAAGTTAATCCCAATGATTCTCACATTCTTGAATTTAGGATGTTAAGCAAGCCTCGCTAACTTACCTATTCCTTCATGCAAAGGGTTTTTGGTTTTAAAAGGGATAGAATGTGTAATATGCCTAAATCATTTGATGTTGATGAGTTTTGGACATTCTTGACCGATTTACCACCTCTCTTTTGACCAAAGAAGGTGAAGGACATGTTTATCAAAGACTTGAAGTTTTGGCTATTGCATAAGGTTCTTTGTTATGTTATTTTTCACAAGTTCAAATCTAATCGAGTTTCAGCTTAAGAAATATTTTTAATGTGGTGCATTTACAATAAAAAAAAAAGTATGTTAGACTTATTAGATTTTCAATCAACTCCTCATTTGTGCTACACATAAAGATGTTCCTTTAACTTATAGTCATATTGTTACTATTATTGACAAATCTCTAAATGTGAACTTTGATGATCTTGACCGTGTTATTGAGTGTTCCTATTTCACTAAGCAAGCTTTTGTGAGAGGTAAAGTTATGGATGCTTCTTTTCACTTAGTCCCGGTACATACTAGGTCATATTGGAAGAGAATTCCACATCCACATGTTACGGGTCACCAAGATGATGAACCACATGTTGGAGTTGATGTTCATGAGGAGGAGTCAAATGTTGGAGATGAAGAGCACCAAGAAGAGGTACCCTATGATGATATCCCTTTTCCTCCTTATCCTATTCAAGGAGGTGCAAGTGGCTCTTTTAGTCATGATCTGCCTATTTTGGGAGCAAGTTTTGGAGAACCAAAGAGAGATGCAATGCTAATTGAGCGGCATGGTAGCTTTTAATCGCCAACTCGATCACCGGCAAAGGAGGATGGAGTAAAAGATGAGCCAATACTTTGCACATTGTGGCCACACCATTGAGTCTCCTCCACCATCTCATTCAGAGGATTGAGGGAGTTTTTCTTTTTCCCTGTTTTTTCTTTTATGTTTCACATTGGGGACAATGTGTATTTTAAGTGTAGGGGAAGGGATGGTTAGTAGTTATTGTGTTGTGCATGTGTGTTGTTTTATTTTGTTTATGTTTAAGTTGTTATGCATGTGTGTCTATGCTTTATTTTGCATTATTTTATTTTCTCCACATCCATAAGTAGCTTCTTTTCTAGTTCACTTTGATTTTGATTAAATTTTTACTTTTATGCCATATTAATATTTAATTTTTATGCTCAATTGGTAGAATTTTAAAATTTTATGTAGTATAAGTTTTAAGTATTTCTTATTATCTCTTTTTATTCTTTTCAAACTCTAGAGAATTTTTAGTCCATTTTCTAACTATGCTTAAGGCTAGGATGCTAAGGATTTAACCTTAAGTTTCTTAGGACTTAAGTAGCTTAAGGGAAACTATAGCCATAATGACTAGCATTTTAATAATGGATGAGGATATGAAAAAAAAAATATATCTAATAAAAAATAAAATAATAAGTATACAAATTTATACTTGTTGTGTGATGCATCTTGAGTGAGTTGTATGTAAGTGAGTATGCTCCTTAATTACATTCATTCGGAAAGAGTATGTGACATTATAAGTATAATAAAAAAATAGTAGGATGGAGCATAAAATGCACCCACTACAAAAAAAGTAAGAAAAATAGTGGAATGGAGCATAAAATGCACCCACTAGTGAAAAAACAAATGTGTCTAAAAATACCATGAGAAATGTTAGTTTATGCGTGTGCTAGATTTTTGTCCCAATGGCTACTTGTATTTTTAAAAATCCTCAGTTTGAAGAATGAATATTTTGGCTAGATAGCTTGGTTAGCACATTGACTTTATATTCTTGATTTTGTTATTAATAGATTGAGATATTGTGTTAAACTTATTGCTTATGTTATGAAACTTGTTTCCTCTACCATTGTTGAGCATTGAAAGTTTAGTTATTAACTATTTTTTTCTTAAACAATTTCTTTCATGGTTAGGATGACTTGTTGAGATTGCTATATTTATTTTAGAGCGAATGAAATTTTTATTATTTTTCTTACTTAGATCTTTGTTTCTTGCTTGAGGGCAACCAAGGTTTAAGGGTGGGAGAATTTGATAGTATGCAAAATAGCATAGTAATTTAGGATCATTTTGTTGACTTTTTAATTAGTTTGCATTTGCATTGTGTTTAGTTGTTATGTTATTGTTGTTAGTTGTGTGTTTTTGTGTGATTTTATGTTATTTATACGATTTGTATATTCTTTTAGGCTAATCTCAAGTTTGAAGTTACTTTGGAGTGCATTGGAATGAAGTTTAGTGTTTAAAAAGTCAAAGGAAGCAAGTTTGGAGGCGTGCTGAGTCGTGCCCTTGGTGCCGAGTCGTAACAGTGAGTGCCTGTGCCGAGTCATCCCTGCTACCCATGCCGACTCGAGCCTTGTCTTCTAGCCTTGTGCAGACTCGTGCCACTGTGCTGAGTCGTGATAGAGGGTGCATGTGCCGACTCCCACTCGACTCGGCACAGTGGGCCGAGTGGTTTAGACACCTATTCTTTACACCCTTTCACAATTCACCCCTTTTTTGAATGTGTATGAGTTGGGATGTTTGGAAGGCCTATAAATACATGTATTGACATTGTTTTAGAGATATAGAGACATCAGAAAACACTTAGTAAAATATTCAAAGTATTAGTATTGTTTAGCTATTATTATTATTGCAATTCAAAGTATCAAATGAAGATCATTCATATAAGTCAAGGATTCATTAAGAAGGCTATCTACATTCAAGTTCTATCTTTCTCTTTATTAGTACTTGATGTTTTGTTTATCTTCTTGTTGTTGTTTAATCATGTTTAATATGTACCTTGGCTAAGCCATTGTTTGTTAGAATTACAAGGATGAATGAATTAATGAACTATATTTTATCTTTTATATTATGTGAATGATTTAATTTTAATTGTGAGTTTGAATATGTTGTGTATGATTGGCCACCATAAATGACTTGTTAATCAAAATGTATGCAATGAGAGTTGGTGCATTTTGGTGGAAATACAATTAGAATTATTTAAAGGTTAGGAAATTGCTTGGAGACAAGAATTTCTCTTTAAAGGATTAAAGATTATAAAGTTGGCATGGTAATTTAATGATTTTTGTTATCTCTACAATGTCATGAGAATGCTTGTAGACTCTAAATGAAATTTACCCTTAATTGACAATGAGAATTGCTCTTAAGGACTTTAGGCCTAATTGACAATGAGAATTGCTTTTAAGACTTTATACCATATTTTTCAAATCATTGCATGTAATCATTTGTTTATTTCTTTGTAGTTCTTGATAAATTCTAAATTGTGGTTCTAATGAACTTTAATTGAACTTGATATTAGAATAATTAGATTAAATAGCATAGTTAGTAATTATTTAGAATAGTTAGAATAAATCAACATCTTCACCATTATTATTTGCCTATCCATCCAACTATCTATCCGGTTAATATAAGATTGCTCCAAATGCCCGAGTGTTCGACATCCTACTTTCTCTATACTTAGTCTTAGAGACTAGGGTATTATATTTGACCCATATCATGTAGAAATTTTTTTAAAAGTCTTGATTTGAGTCTTCCAATATTTAAACACCCTAAAAGGTGATGTATAAACTAAAATAAAAGTAAAAAAAAAATGATAGGATTAAATGATGTTCAACACATGAATGAAGAGATTTACTAATACATAAAAAAATTCTCCAATCAAGGACCCTTCTATAACCTCTAGAAAACTCAATAACCAATTGAAGGTTTAATGTGTTCTAATGAGAAATGAGTTTGAAATCAATCTATTTTTTGTAACAATTTTATATTAATAATCTTATATTTAATTTGTATTTACAATATAATAATAAAACTTTGAAATAGAATGCTTAAATATAACATACTATATAGCTTTTGATGATATGTAATGAGTTAATGTCAATAATTAAACCATTATAAATTAATAAAAGACATTTTGCAACTTATTATTCAATTATATTATATAACTTATGTGACTTATAATTTAACTAAAGATAAAGATAAAATTATGTAATTTATGTTAAGATGTTAGAATATACCGAAGAACTAGTATAACAGAAACAAATCTCATGAATGTCATAATGTATTTTTAAAAAATGAGGGAAAGACTAATATATTTATAAACCTTAGAGTGATTTTAGTAATTTACCCTTGTTAATAAATGGGTTATGATGTTGAAGATGAATACAAAATTAAAGATGGGAGAGAAAGTAGCAAAAGGGGATCAATTTTTAATTAGGGAAAATTGATAATATTGGATATTTTAGTCTTTATATATCTATTTAACGTTCATTTGACAAAAAAAACTAACAGAAAGACATTTTAATTTGTTTTATCAAAATAGAAGGATGAATAAATATATTTTTAAATGTCAGGGATGAAGTAGTATAATATGCCAAAGGAAAATAGTAATTTACCCAACTAAAAAGTTGGGATTAGAATAGAATTATACAAACTTTTTTTTAAACCAAATATAATCACTTAAATTATTAATAAATTTCATAAAATTTTTTAAAATTTATTTATATCAAACATAAACTTTAAGTGATTTGAAATTTTTGGATGAGCCAAATAAAGCTATTAAAATAATGCAATTTTAGGAAGTCCTTAGTTTTGAACAAATGGAAATGTCAAGGGTGGTGCGAGGTGAATAGTATCATCACGACCTGTGATACTTACTTTACGGTAATGTTTTATATCGCGACGTGCGACAGCTACAGTGCTGTCACGCGTTGCTAAAATTAACAAAAAGTCTCTCAGATTTTTTTCCCCTTAAAAAATTAGGGGTCAAATAGATAATTTTGTAAATTATTTTTTATCTTTTGCGATGCGCAATTGTCGTGCATCGCGGCACCTGTTGGTGTCCCTTATTTTATGCCCCCTCTATTTTAGACAATCCTAGCAAAATTTTATAAAGGTAAAAGTGTATTCTTACCCCTTATTTTATTGTTTCCCTCCCCCTACATATGGCCTGCCACATTAGAACTTCAGCCCCTAGTTTGGTGATGTAGTAGAAGCAAGAGTGGCTTCTAAGCAGCAACATTATTAAATTAGATTTTTTCTTTTGGCCAACAATACAAATATAGATTGAATGGCCTTTCTTGGGTATATAGAGATGCTACTGTCATTTTTATTAATGGTTTTTCTTTGGCATTGGTGGTGGAATATAAGTTTTTTACTTATCAATTGGCCTATTGTCGGTATGGCTCCGGGATTTTCTTGCCATTTTTCTGGAATTCATGATTTTCTTATGTCTTCTTGAACGAAGTGGTAGTACTTTTATAGTGAAAGGGCCTTGGTTTGGGGAAGACTTTTTAGCCACAAGCGATCCTGTGAATATTGACTACATTCTGAGTAAGAACTTCGCAACTGGGAGAGAGTGAGGATTTTGACTTGTTAAAGTGCTTTCTGGAGGAGGAAGATAAGGATTTTTATGATTATAAATCAAACAAGTTTCTAAGAGACATGTCATTTAATCTCGTGGGAGCTGGGAGAGACACGATTAATGCTGGTCTCACTTAGATTTTCTAGTTTATTGGTACGAACCCATTAGTGGAGAGCAAAATTTTACAAGAAATGAAAGCAAATCGACAACAACAAAAAGGTGTTGTTAACTAGAAGAGTTTTAGTTTTGAAGAACTGAGTAAACTAATTTATCTCCATGCAGTTATATGTGAGTCATTTTGACTGTACCCACCTCTTCCTTTCAATCATATAGCATCGATCGGATCAGATACGCTTCCTAGTGGGCATTATATTAGTACAAATATGAGAATTATTCTAGCACTATACTCAACGGGAAGAATGGAACAAATATGAGGTCAAGATTACTTAGAATTCCAGCCAGAGAGGTGGATTTCAGAGCAAGGACATATTAAAAATGTACCCTCGTACAAGTTCTCGGTGTTTGGTGGACCTAGAAGCTGCTTAGGTAAGAGCTTAACCTTTTTGATAATGAAAGCAGTTGCAACTGATATTAGATGGAAAGTTTCTCTTCAATTAGTCTCTGAAAGTCACATTGCTGCTCCAAGTAACTCTATTGTTCTTTACATGAAAAATGGTTTAAAGGTTAAGGTTTCAAGAAGACACGATGCTTGATTACGAAGTTATTAATATTGCTACAATGCAAATTAAACTAAATATTGTACAAAACAATAAAAACATAGTTATCTAGATTTAGGATTAGGTTAATAACTTAATTACACTATAATACTTAAAACTTTTTAAATGTTAGCTCCAATTTTTCCCACCTTATGTATTTCGTAATTCATTAACATTATAAGTTGTGTATATTAGGTTGAGCTTTCTTAGTATAATCATGGCTTAACTTAGTTCTTATGTGTTGAAGTTAAAAGTTAAAATTGAGCATTTGAGTTTAATAAAACTTAAAACGTACTTCACTTGTGAGTGAGTAAAGGGTGTATAAAATACTATTTCATGGAAAATTTATCTTAGTCGAGTGATTGATTTTTAAGTTATGATAGAAACTAACTAATAATAGTGAGATGGAGTGTAAAACATACTCACTAAGTTCTTTGATTTTTAAGTTATGATGGAAACTAACCAATAATAGTGAAATGGAGTCTAAAACACACTCACTAAGTTAAGTATTAACTAATAATAGTGAGATGGAGTGTAAAACACACTCATCAAATGTCTAAATGAATGGGGCATATTATATGTAATTAAATTGTGTTTTCTCTACTTCAATGCTTATAGTTATGAGTAAGTTAGAGGTTAGTTACCTATGCCAATGCTCTATGCCCCAAGTAACCCAAGTATAAGTAAACCAAAGGTTCTTAAGTGAGGTGTCCTTAATTAAATTGTTTATGTTTACCTCCTTAAGAAATTGCCTTTAATTATGCTTAAATTAATTAGTTAGCTATCATTCTTTAGGGTTAAAGGATTTATAACATTTAAAATTATTCGAATTTACTTATGATTTATGAGTATTATTTTACATGTCTTTTATTAATTCTATTGAGAAGTACTATCATATGCTTATTTTTATTTTTTATTTTTGATGTATTAAAATCATGTTAAGTATATACTTAGTATGTTTAAATATGATTGTACTTTGTTAAATTCCTTAATATGCATGCTTTGTAATATTGATGGAGTATTTACTTGAGGACAAGTAAAAGCTTAAGTGTAGGGGAGTTGATAAGTCATATAGATTTAGGGTTTTACTTAATATATTTTAGGTTTTACGTAATCCATATAGGATTAGGATTAATTTATGTTTTGATTATTATGTTTGAATATATTTTATGTAAGTTCTAGATGTATTTAATATATTTTTCCATGTTTTACAAGGGTTTCAAGATTTAAGGTTCGAATAGGAAGTGTTCAGGAGCTAAACGAAATCTAATTTTATAAGAAAAAGCTCCAAGGGGGTGTAATGGTCGTTACAGTTTGTCTACATTATGCATTTTTTATGACTGAAAGTGTAACAACTGTTACACTTTGTGTAACTCCCATTACTGTGTCTCTACTTTGGTACCTGATATATCACATTGTGGTATTTTAGGCATAATATTTTCTAGATAACTCATATTGAGATGATTCAAAATGCTATGGAAAGTTAACTCAATGAGATAAAACTTCTCTAATAATATATGGAGTAGTTCAATCATCTAGAGGATGAAAATCATGTGGAAGACATCATACGTATATAACAAGATGGCAGCAATCCTAATTCCACTACGATTCAACTTGTGAAGACCAAATCCATTTCCAATTCAACCAAGAACCAATTTATACCTATATAAAAGGACTTTAGGATTTGGAATCAACATATATAACATATTTTGATGGAGACACGAAACGTACCCATGTGTACCTGACATGCCCGTGTAAGGGGTGCTAAAAATGGATAGTAAAGTACACAGCTTGGAGGCACGGCCATGTAAGATCCCCTGTACTACACTGCTAGAAATTGGAGCTTAAAACATGCCTTGTGTTTCGATGGCAGTGCTAAATGATGATTTTATTTACTATTTTTTATTATTTTGGGACTTATTCTTTTTATTCCTAAACTATAAATACTCATGTTAGGGTTGTATAAGGGGGATGACTTAATTTTTATTAATTAATTAAAACTTTTGCTTGATTTATTCTCTAGATTGAGATTTATGTTTTTCAATAATCAACGTATTTAATTATTCGTGCTATACGCTGCGTCAGGTGGTATCAGAGTAGGCTTCTCCCAACCAATAGCTCACATTGACCGTAGTGATGGCAACCAATCCCAATATGGTGATTGGGGATTATAGGTTGCTTAGAGAATAATTGAAGAGTAGTAACAAATGACCCAAAACCTAACCCAATAATTAGAGATAATTCAAACCCAATTACAGGCGGTATTGAGGGTTATTGAACCTGGGCATAGGAATAATGATGGCGAATAAGGCAGAGGAGTTAACCCTATCAGACCCATTGTTAATCCCATTCCCAACAATCAGAGAAGGATAGTTATGGGATATGATGAGGCTGACTTCGATGAGGTGGCAAATGCACGTGGAAGATTTGGCGGTGGATAATAATGGCAATATAATTACAGTAGAGACGATGAGTATAAACTAAAGGTAAATATCCCTAACTTCAGTAGTGATCTTGATATAGAGAGGTTTTTGGATTAGTTGACTGAAGTAGATAGGTTCTTTGATTATACTGAATTGCCCAAAGATAGGAACATAAAATTTGTCGCTTATAAGTTGAAGGGGGGAGAGTTGGTTTGGTAGGAGAGATTGAGAGAGACTAGATTAAGAGAAGGGTGTAGACTGATTTAAAATTGAAGAAGGATATGAAAATTATTATGGGGTAGATTTTTACCTCCAGACCATAAGCAGTATCTTTTTCAGGCCTATCAAAAGTGTTCACAAGGAACTAGAAGTGTGAATAAGTATAATGCTGAATGTATGCAATTGGCAAAGAGGAACCAATTGTCAAATAATGAGAACCAACAGACGGTAAGGTATTTGAGTGGGTTGAAGCAATCCATCAGAGATAAGATTGGCATGTAGATGGTGTTCAATGTGCATGAGGCAAGAAATTTGGCCATGAAAACTGAATTTCTCATTCATGAGCAAACCCGTAGTGCTACTTACAGAAGATATGAGGGAGTAGACAGTAAAACTACATTTGATAAGGGAAAAGTGCCTCAAACTAATAGTGTTGAGTTTACTAATATTGGTGTAGGGAAAGGAAAGGGTGTAATGGTAGAGAAAGTGGATACATCAGCCCCTACCAAGAACAACAATCCTTATACTAAGCCTTTTAGTGCGAAATGCTACAGGTGTGGTGAGGTTGGACATCGCTCCAATGAATGTTTAAAGAGAAAGACAGTGAATATGATAGAGAGGGATGATGATATAGTTAATGATGAGGTATGTAGACCCGATAAGGATGACGATGATTGTGAGTATGAATATTGTGATGAATATGCATGTGTGGTGAGGAAGCTCATATTATCACCAAAGTGTGGGAATGATACTCAACACCACATACTCTTTCGCACTATATGCACAGTGCGTGGGAGTTTATTTAATCTCATCATTGATAGCGGAAGCTAAGAAAACATCATATGTAGGGATGTTGTAGAGAAACTGAATTTGGCAACAAAAGAACATCCTAATCCATATACCATTGGTTGGATTAAGGAGGTTGGTAGTATCAAGGTGATAGAAAACATCATAGGTAGTAGACATGGATGCTTGTTATATTTTTTTTGGGCATCCTTGGTAATATGATGTGGATGCCAAATATTTGGGTAGGAAAAATGTGTATCAGTTGGAAAAAAGTGGTGTGAGGTATACTTTAGTTCCATTTGCTAGAAAAAACCAACCCAAGACATCAAAAACAGAAGGAAGGAACTTTCAAACTATTGTGCATGAACCATCTACATTTATTAGGGAATGCAAGGAGATGTATGAGGTGCATATATTAGTAGTGAAAGGAAAGGAAGGTAGCAAAAATTTAGAGGGGCATCCAATTCGAATAGAGGTACAGGGTTTGTTGGAGGAGTTTGAGGATGTGGTGCCTGATAATTTACCTACAGGACTGCCTCCTATGCGGGATATACAATATCATATCAACTTGGTGCATGGTGCTACTTTGCCTAATATACCTCATTATAGGATGAGTCTAAAGGAGAATGAGATTTTGAGGGTAAAGGTGGAGGAGTTGCTGAGAAAAGGACATATACAGGCTAGTATAAGTCCATGTGCAGTTCCGGCATTGTTGACACCTAAAAAGGATGGTAGTTGGTGAATGTGTGTTGATAGTAGGGTGATCAATAAAATTTTTATTGGGTATAGGTTTTTGATTCTAAGGCTAGATGACATACTTGATCAGTTGAGTGGGGCAGTGGTGTTTAGTAAGATATATTTGAGGAGTGGCTACCATCAAATCAGAATCCATTCAGGAGATAAGTGGAAAATGACATTCAAAATAAAGGATGGATTGTATGAGTGGCTAGTCATGCCTTTCGGGCTCACCAATGCTCCAAGTACATTTATGCGGCTTATGAATCAGGTACTCCAACCTTTTTTGGGTAAATGTGTGGTTGTGTATTTTGATGACATACTAATTCATAGTAAGTCTAAAAAAGAGCATGTAGATCATCTTAGGGAAGTGTTTAAAGTATTAAGGGAGAACAAACTATATGCTAATCTGAAGAAATATACTTTTATTCAAGATAGTTTGTTATTTCTTGGCTATATGGTTAGTAGAGAGGTGATCAAGGTAGATGAGGAGAAAGTGAAGGCTATTAGAGAATGGCCTACCCCAAAGAGTGTGAGTGATGTGAGGAGTTTTCATGGTCAGTAAATTTTTATAAGTGATTCATAAAATATTTCAATAGTATTGTTGCTCCTATTACTAAATGTTTGAAGAAAGGAAAATCCCATTGGGGTGAGGAACAAGAGAGTAGTTTTACTTTGATCAATAAGAAGTTAAGCACTGTGCCTATTTTAGCATTACCTAATTTTGAGAAGTTATTTGAAATAGAGTGTGATGCCAGTGGTGTAGGTGTTAGGGCTATTCTATTAAGGTAGATGAGGAGAAAGTGAAGGCTATTAGAGAATGGCCTACCCCAAAGAGTGTGAGTGATGTGATGAGTTTTCATAGGTTAGCAACTTTCTATAGGCAATTCATAAAACATTTCAGTAGTATTATTACTCTTATAATTAAATGTTTGAAGAAAGGAAAATTCCATTGAGCTGAGGAATAAGAGAGTAGTTTTACTTTGATTAAGGAGAAGTTAAACAATGCGCCTGTTTTAGCATTACCTAATTTTGAGAAGTTATTTAAAGTAGAGTGTGATGCTAGTGGTATAGGTGTTAGGGCTGTTCTATCCCAAGAGAAGAGGCCGGTAGCTTTCTTTAGTGAGAAGTTTTGTGAGACTAGACGAAAGTGGTCTACTTATGATAAGGAGTTTTATGCTATTGTGAGAGCTTTGAAGACTTGGGAGCACTATCTCATAGCAAAGGAGTTCATTCTATATACTGATCATTAAGCATTGAAGTATCTGAGCACACAGAAGTATATTAAGAGTGACATACATGCTAGGTGGTCGGTATATATAGAGAATTAAGTTCCCTTATAAGCTTATCTATAAATCGGGGTAGCAAAATAAGGTGACGGATGCTTTGAGTAGGCGTGTGGCATTGATGAAAACTCTTAATTGGGAGATAGTAGGTTTTGAGGTATTGAAGGAGTTGTATGCAGAGGATGATGACTTCAAACGGATTTGGGCTAGTTGTGTGCATAAACAGCCTTGTGATGATTTTTATATTCATGATGGTTTTCTCATGAAGAGTGGGCAGCTTTGTCTTCCTCGCACATCTCTTCATAAGAAGGTCATTATAGATTTATATGGTGGTGGTTTAATAGGTCATTTTAGAAGGGATAAATCTATTGAAGCCGCGAATGAGAGATATTATTGGCCTAGGTTGAGAAGGGATGCAACTAATATTGTGGTTAGGTGCTATATATGTCAGATGGCTAAGGGAAAAACTCAGAATACAAGGTTGTCATGCCATTGTCAGTTCTTAATATTATATGGGAAGACCTTTTAATGGATTTTATGTTAAGTTTGCTATGATCTCAATGAGTTATGGATCCTGTGTTTGTTGTGGTGGACAGGTTTTTCAAGATGGCTCATTTTTTGCCATATAAAAAGACTACATATGTATCTTCTACAACCAAACTATTCTTTAGGGAGGTTGTAAGGTTGCATGGAGTGCCAAAGACTATCACATCTGATTGTGACACTAAGTTCCTTAGTCACTTTTGGATAGCGTTTTGGAAGATATTTGATTATTCCTTGAACTTTAGTAGCATGGCGCATCCACTGACAGATGGTCAAATAGAGGTGGTGAATCAGACATTGGGTAATCTTATTTGGAGTATTTGTATAGATCGACAGAAGCAATGGGATTTTACTATAGCACAGGTGGAGTTTGCTTATAACAATGTTGTTCATAGTGCCACAGGTAGATCTCCATTCTCCATTGTGTATATGAAATGTCCTAACCATGCTTTAGATTTGGTGAAGCTTCCCAAGGTTCCATGCTTTAGTGTGGCAGCTGGTGACTTAGCAAAGCAAGTTCAAGAGGTGCAAGTGGATGTCAGAAATAAGCTTGAGAAAGCTAATGCCAAGTACAACATTGAGGTAGATAAGCATAGGTGATTCAAAGTGTTTGATGTTGGAGATGAAGTTATGGTGTTCATCAGTAAGGCGAGAATGTAGGGTGGTCATGGCAAGCTTCAACAATGGAAGTATGGACCGTACAAAATAGTTCGGAAGATTAATGATAATGCTTATGTGATTGATTTACCGAATTGGATGGGTATCTCGAAGACTTTCAATGTTACGAATATTACTTTATTTCAACTAGCTATGAGTCTTGGGTATCCTGATGATCACTTGAGGTTGAGTTCTTTACGAGTGGAGGTGAATGATGGAGACATGACACACGCCCATGTGTATCCTGACATGCCCATGTAAGGGGTGCTGAAAATGGACAGTGAAGTACACAGCTTGAAGGCACAGTCGTGTAAGATCCCGTGTACTACACTGCCAGAAATTAGGGCTTAAAACATGACCTGGAAATGCTGAATGATGATTTTATTTACTATTTTTGGTTATTTTAGGACTCTATTTTTATTCCCATTTTATTCTTTTTATTCCTAGACTATAAATACTCATGTTAGGGTTGTATAAGGGAGATGACTCAATTTTTATCAATTAATTAAAGCTTTTGCTTAATTTTTTTCTCTAGATTAAGATTTGTGTGTTTCAATAATCAATATGTTTAATTATTCGCGCTATACACTGCATTATATTCATTACTAGTTTTCATAGTTTGCAATCAAAAATGCAAAGTTTGTGCATTCATTTGTTCGTGCAAGGTATTACACCACTAGAAAACATGCAATTACCGACGGATTTTGGCATTAGCGACGGATTGCCGACGGATTCTGATCCGTCAGTAAAATGCTCGTTGGTAATTTTTACCGACGGATTTTTAAAATTCGTCGGTAAATTAGCGACGGAATTACCGACGGATTGGAATCCGTCGATAATTACCGACGGATTGGATCCGTCGGTAATTGCCGACAGATTAAAAATCCGTCGGCAATCCGTCGCTAATTATTATTATTTTTTAAAAAAATTAAATAATAGTAGTATATTATTTAATTAAATAATAGTAGTATATTATTTATTAGATTTTGTATAAACATTAATTATAATTTCAGTAGAAATTTTAATCGTATTAAAAAAAATATAAATAAATATATTTGAAAC
>CATIWO010313281.1:0-19758 GCA_949673435.1 Macaranga tanarius
TAAAACTTACTTTGATTTCCCTTTGTAAATCTTGAAGTTGATAAAAGAAACTTGAATTGTTGTCTTAAATCCTTAAGCTTGTGAAAAAGAAGAAGAAAATTTGAAGAAAATTTGAAGAAGAAGAAGTAGAGAAGAAAAGAAGAAGAAGGGAAAGAAAGAAAGAAAAGAAGGAGAAAAAGAAGAAGGAAGCGTAAAATGAAATGAGGTTGCTACAGTAACCTCCGAAAATAATTTAATAATCCTTTTTTTTTTTTTTTTTTTGAAAATGTAAAATATCCATTTTGACCCCTGAATGGTCCTTAAGCACCAAAACAAAACCCAAAACTTATTTTCACAACAAATAAATCCACAAATCTATATATAAACCACTTAGTTCTAGTGCGGGATGTTACAAATGTCATGTACAACAGTAAGCTATGTACATTGTACAAGCTTTGATATATTTATAATATTATTAAGAAAATTTTCTTAGTCACTTGTTGGTGTATTATTATGAACACGTGTAGGTGTTACACTCTTGCTATATCACATATATTCTTTGAATTTTTAATGCAGTGATGTTCATAATTGTTCATGTGCAATTTATGAGGATTATATATATGAGTCATTCTACAGTAGAAGCAATTGTATTTATATAACTGAAATTACGACTGTTAGATTAAAATTTAATTAATTATAACAAATGATATATTTTACATGTATTGATACACTAATATAATCAATGGTTGTAATTAAATAAAAATTAATCTAACAGTTGTAATTCCATTTGTATATATACAAACATTTGCACTATAGTAATTCCATATAATTTAAGTGTTTCACTATTAAGAACTTGTAATTTTTTTATGACATTTCAGCACCATGTATTTTCATATTTATAGCATTTAGGTGACAAAATTTATTACAACTCGTTATTTCTCTATTCTCAAGCATCCAAAAGTTAAAATTTAATTACAATTTGATACAGGGAAAAAATAAATATATTCATGTTAGTTTTAAGTGATAATAATAATGGAAAAATTAAAAATAATAAAAGTAATTTTTCATATTTTTATTTTTTAAAAAATGATTCTAAACACTATAGACAATGGCGCTATTGTTAAATTCATATTAAAAATATAAAATTTTGATTAAAATTAAAAATCATATTTGTTGGATACTGAAAAATAGAAAAATTACAAGTTGTAACAGATTTTGTTACCTAAAAACTATAAATATAAAATCACATGGTATTAAAAGTATCACAAAAAACTACAAACCCCTAATACCAAAACGTGGTATTAGGGGTTTGTAGTTTTTTATATTGGGGATTCCCTTTGTAATCTCCATTATATAGGAATAAAAAAAAAATCTTCTACAAAGTATGGTAATGAATCATAGAATGTAATGGACATTTCATTACAATATCCATTTCGTTCAACAAAGCAAGACCTTAAATCACATGATATTTATTTCTACTTATCCTTAATTTTTTTCCCTATACCATTTCACAAGCTGACAATTTTAGGCAAATATTTTTTAAAATTTCTTGTCTACTAACATAGTTAAAAAAAAAGATAACCTATTAGTCACTTAAAATATATATGCACCATATTATAATTTTTTATTATTTGCAAAACTTGATCATTACAAAAATAAATAAATAAATAAATGTTATATTGTCAATTTCGAATAAGATCATAAACAAAAATTGTAATTTGTCCTTGTGTTTGAAAAATTCTGTAAAATTTTTTCCCTAAAAATAGTCTATAAAATTGAACATAAAATTATAACTATTAAAATATTTATAAAAAAATGTTTTTAAAACAAAATATAAATATCATAATTGATTTTTTTGTCTAGTAACTATAAAATAAAATTTTAAATCTTTATAAAATAATTTTTTTTAATTATTTAATTTTTTTAAAAATAAAACTACACGATTATACTACTCATATTATATATATAATTAAATTGAGAATTTATTAATGCAGAGTTGAAATTATAATAGATTTATAAGTCTACAACAACAAGTCATAGTGGATAAGTCATGGTTGAAGCATAGAACGACGTCGTAAAGGTGCCGTATTTTCGCATAAATTACCGAACAAAAACTCGGCTATCAAGAAAGCTTGACAGAAGAAAATGGAAGATATATGGAAGAGAGCGAAACTGTTCGCAGAAGAAGCGGCCAAAAGGTCCCAAACCCTAACCCTAACCTCATCATCCAACAAAATCGCCGATCTAGTCGCCGAGACCGCCAAAAAATCTAAAGAACTCGCTTTGGAAGCCTCCAAAAGAGCCGATCAGCTAAAAATCGCCGCTCTCAAGCAAGCCGATCAGATCCAAATCAAGTCCATTTCCGATATTATCCCTCCTCAGCTCTCCTCTCTCTCCATTGTCACTTCTTCTTCTTCGTCTGCCTCCTCCGATCCCGAGGAGCTTCAAAAAATTGGAGTCACCGATGATTTGAGAGACTTCGTCAAGGGCCTTACTTCTAGTACTTTCCAGAATTTTCCAATTCAAGGTAATTTTCTTTTCTTTTCTTTTTTAATTTTGATTTTTGTGAATTTGATGTGATGATGATGAACGGTGTAGATGATGCTGATGCTGACGCTGACGTGTCTGATACTGCTACGTCAAATGTACGGAAAGATCTCAATGAGTGGCAAGAGAAGCACGCTTTATTGGTTCTCACTAATGTTAAGGTAATGAAATTATTTCATAAATAAAAATGACATGATTTTGTTGTGTTTGAGGGTGTCTGAATTTTTAATAATCTTTAAATGGTTGTTTGTTTTGATGCAGCAAATCTCCAAGTTAAGATATGAATTGTGCCCACGTGTGATGAAAGAAAAGAGATTCTGGAAGATTTATTTTACCCTTGTGAGCACTCATGTCGCGCCGTAAGTGCCAATTTTGTTTCTTGACTTCTGTTGTGGTTGATTTACATGAAGTTTGAAATTGGAATGGGTATATGCGCATTTGATGTTGCTGGCTTTGTTGATACAAATACTATAATTTTTAGTGGGAATTTAACTAGAAGGAAGAGAGGTTGATATTGAACAGTTGTTATCTTGGTTATTGAATTTTAGGTATGAGAAACAGTATATGGAGGAGGTTAAGCGCAAAGAGGAAGAACAGAAAAAAGAAGATAAATCCAAGCAAAGTGCAGTTTCCGGAGAGAATTCTGGTTCTGAGGTGAAAGACAAAAACCAGAAAAGTAAGCTATCAACTGCACCGTCAGCTGAGCAGGACTTGGACACTTTTCTTTTAGGAGATCTTGAAGACAGTGATGGGGGACAAGGTATTTTCTTTGGAAAATAATATTATTGGGTTGTAAATAGCAATTGATTGCTAGGCCATATACTTCTTTTGATTATGACTTGTGAGGTATTTTCTAGTGATCAACTGAGTGTGTTGCCTGCCGCTGTGCTGCTTGGTCCACATCTTGGATCTGCTCGGTGTGTATGGATAGATGACTTGCCAGAATAACCAAAAAGCACACATTTATAATATTTAATGCAATGAAATTAATTTTATATTGAGCAGTCTGCTATGTTGAGAGGTTTCAATAAGTTGTATATTGAAATCCTAGAAGATCTTCATAAGTAGAATTTAAAAGGAGGAATGCATTGCATGTATGCTTGAATTTCATGTTTGATTTTGTAGGATTTTACTCCTAACACTGACACTGATCCTGCAATCTAGTTTGACTTGAATCATGTCCTCACATAATTTCCAAGAAATATTGGATGAACTGGAATGACACTTGATGTTTTATCAAATTTAATACGACACTTGGTATCTTATATTCATTCATCTTTTATGTCGTACTCTTTACATTCAATCATATTCGATGTTTTCCAGATGATGATGATGATGGTGATGGTGATGGGAGCTTTGATGATGATTTTGACAAGATTGACAATTCTGTAAGTTTATCTTATCATTCCTCTTAGTGATATTGCTACATTTTCAAGTGATTTGTAGTTCGTGGCCTTATATTTCACTAAGGATGATCACTTTGCAAGTCAGTAGGAGGTTTTGGTTTGATAGTTTTGAGCAATAGACATGCTAGACTGCAGCACTTATTCTGAATTTTATGGGCACCTACAGGATATTGAGGATGAGAAGAATTCGAATAAAGCTGCTGCCAGCAGTGATTAGGTTCTGAAGTAAAATAAAGATCTAGGATTTGTGGAGGATGGAAAAGGGAGGACGAAGGAGAAGGAGAAGAAAGAATAGAAAGGGAAGCAGTTGCACTCCCTGGAAAATTTGCTGTGGCGCTCACAGAAGGTCGCAGAAGAAGCATATGTAAAGCAAATGTCAATCCAGCAGAGGTGTATCAAATGCAGTTAGTAGCAGATATCATTTGTGTTCGTTTGTTTATTAAATTAAATATTTGGACAGTGATAGGTTTTATTGCCCGTTTATTGAAAAACTAGGGGAAGTCAAAATCAATCAGTTTGCCTTGTACAGATTTCTTGATTCAGTTGATTCAAAATTGTATGAACATGTTGAAGCCTCAAAGAGTTGGAGTGTCAAAGTTTATCTGCGAGTTATATTAATATTTATGACAGAACAAAAAAAGATTAGATGTGTCAAATAAAAATATCCTTAGACTCAATTCTTGCTATGACTAATTTAGGTTGGTATATAGAGCATAGGAAGAAGTCAAGTTATTGCTTATTTTGTAGTCAGTTTCTCATTGCTGCTGTGGATTGGCTAGAAGAATACCTGTTCTGTAGTCAGTTTCTCAATTATGTGTTAACAGAAAAAAGGAGTTTTAAGTCTGCCCAAAATCTTGTGAAGTGGGTTCCTACCTTGATGAAAACAGCTCTTGTTCAAGATGCGGTCTTCTCCCAGGCTTCATGGTCTAGTCTAATCTTCCCTTTTCTGCCAAGGCTTCATGGTAAATGGACTGACCGTTGAATTCAAGAGAAACACTTCTGCCACTTTTTTACAAATTCTTTCAGGGAACAAATATGGAATGCTACTTTATATAACAGAAAATCATACGGTAGGTGATAGTATTCTAATTTTCCTGATGCTGACTTATTTGTAGCTGTGTTATTGCCTGCATAACCATCATCTACTTCTCTAAGTTCATTATCCAAATCAAAATCCAATTGTTGCTTTTCCTAATTGGGAAGTCATTGGTTGAAAAACTATATCATTTTGTGGCCGGCACATATGATATAAGCAGGAGGGCCGAACTTCAAGATTTTTTACCAATGGCATTGGGATGTCAAAATCCTATGTCTATTATAATATAATACACGGTGTGGAAATCAAATCGGAAGGCCCTAAAAGAAAACGAAATAGAATTTGGATCAAATTAAACTATTAAAGTATAATAATAATAACCGAAGTTAGGATTTTGTTCTTCCAAAAAAAAGTTGGGATTTTGTCATTTTTGGTCTGCTTGTTCAAACAATGGTCAGCCCATCAAAGGACTAATTATCCGTTTAAACCAATTTTTTAAGAGCTTATTTCATACTTAATTTGCAATTTCCATATGTATATTATTTTTCAAAAATGTTAGAAAATGTAGTCTATGATTATTTTGTTTTTCACAAAGTAAAGTTTACTTTCTTAATAATTATCATTGGATAATTTAATACACTCTCATCTAATAACGATAATAATAGAGTGAAATTAAAGTAAATAAAAAATAAAGTAACCGTAAAATTTCTCATATTAGAATGGTGATTAATAAAAAGTAAAAGGATATTTGTATTTTATGTTTTCACATAATATTTAAATAAATAGTATTATAGAAAAAATTATATTTTATTATTTTTTTGAAAAGAAAAAAAAATTAATTTTACAATGTTTTATTTACGGGATTTCTCATATAAACATTAGTATTGAAAAATGAAAAAACTTGCAAATATTTCTATATTTAAAATTAAGTATATATTTTTTAAAACAAATTCTAATTGATAAAAAAATTATTTTTCTTATCAATTAGACTAATTTTTTTTGATATTAAACATGTATTTGACTAGTTATATTTACATAAAAAAAATTAAAATAATACTTATTATATGCTCTAGTATTCCAAAAAAAAAAAGGTAGGAATTTTTATACTCCTCTTAATAATTGCACTCCACTTTGACTTTATTAATTATATTTTTCATCAACTATTAATATTAATTTAAAAAATTATTTAATAATTCATATGTGATAAAAATAATTTATTTTAATTTAATAATTTTTATATTATAATCACTAATAATTATTTATAACTTCATTAATATATTATGTTATTTTATTTTGAGTTTAACTTATATTGCTAAAAGTTTATTAAAAATAGTTATATTTATTTGCTAATTTTTTTTAATGAAGGGTAATGAGATTATTATCTTTAATATGAAGATTGATGTATTAATTTTCAAAAAAATAATACATTTAACATATTAATTTTAATTATTTTATTTTATTTCAATTTTTTAAATATAAATAATGTTTTACTATTATCCTATCATTTTTATTAAAAAAAGTTTAGTGAAGAAAATCAAAGTTAAATTCACCATCAATTTTTTTAAAATGTAATACCATATGTATAAACACTTAAAAGCATTAAACAATTAAAAATATTTATTACACAATTAAATTAGCAAATACATATAATAAAATTTTTTAATAAAATTTTAGGAATATAAGTTGAACAAAAAATAAAATAACATATTATAAATTATCTTTAGTGATTATAATACAAAAACTATGAAATCAAAGTAAATTATTTGTATTGAAGTTATTAAATTTTTTTTCACATATGAATAATTAAATTATTTTTTTAAGTTAATATTAATTATTATAAAAGGTACATAATTATTTTAAATTAAGAATAATTAAGTCATTTACACTGTTAATGTAGTGCAATTATCAAAAGAATTAGTGCAAAAATCTAAAAAAAAAAAAGTGCCTTCAAAATATATTCACATAGATCCTCTTCCCATATTTTCTCTTCTTCCATAGAGAGTCTCTGAACCGAACTCAATGGCACTTGCAGCTCTCTTAACCTCAAAATCCTCACTCCAAAAGGCCTCAAAACTCTCTCATTTCTTTCACTTCACCATCCCCATATTACTACCATCTTCTTCTTTCTCTTCCGACTGCAAACGATACCCTTCACCGTCACAATCTCCGCCATCGCCAAAGAAAGTCCCTTTCACACTCTCTGCTCATGGCAATACATGGCAAGATCCTTACCATTGGATGAGAAACACCAATCATCCTGATTTTATCAACTACCTTAACCAAGAAAATTCCTATGCCCAAGCTTTTATGGCTGACACTCAAAACCTGCAACAGACTTTGCTTAATGAGATGAAAAATCGATTGCCCAGTAAAGTTTCCACTGCTCCTGAGCGTTGGGGTCCTTGGTTTGTCCATTTTGCAGCTACCCTTTTCTTGTTTTTGCTAATTTTTTACTAAAGTTTTGTCCTTTTCTTCTTTTTATTTGGTTGCTGTAGCCTTGTAGCGCCTGCTTAGTGTTTGTGTATGTAGAAATGTGAACCTTGGACTTTAATAGGTATGAAAATGTGACTATAATGTTATGGGAATCAATTTGTTTCTTCTGTTAGTGTGCTGTTAATTTATTTATTTCTTGTAATTTTGGTTTTGATTAAATGGAAACCATTGCTAGAATTAGTGACAGCTGAGTGGGATTGTATTTTATTGTTGATTAGGTTATACTATCAGTACATTCCTGAAGGGAAGCAGTACCCAGTACTATGCAGGAAGTTAGAGCCTGAGGAAAGTGGTTGGGTGAAGACACTTCTTAGTTATGCAACCAGACAGTTGGGAGTGGAGCAAATTTTGCTCGACTGGAATCAAATAGCAGAACAATATGGCAAGCTTCTATTTACACTTCCATTTTTATTTATGTGAGATGGTTTTTCTTTTATTTGTCTTTTAAGTTATTATTTTCTTGTTTTTCTCCATTGTGTAATTGTTGATAGTCAAGCTTGGTTTCCCCATCTTGATATTGTATATTGAGACAAATGTATCCTTAACTCTTAGAAGTGATCATTTGTTTGCCTTCCCTGTTTTGTCTAGAGTGGTGTGTAACACAACAGAAATGCATCTTTTAGAATTTCAGAACTTTTAATTAAAAAGGTCAGGAAGAGGAATAGAAATTCATGATGTTGAGAATATTTCTAAATGGATTCAACTTGCGTATGTTTGCAATGAAAGTCTTAGTGAAGACTCTTAACTATATCTATATACAGACATGTACTGATAAAGCCAAGTCTTCGAGCCTTTTAATATAATTGAGGGCCTGTTTGCTATCTATTATTTTTCTGTTTTATGGTTTCTGTTTTCCAAATTCAAATGGTGTATTTTTAGAGAACAAGTTGTGGGTTTTCTGTTTCAACAAATAAAATGGTAAAAAGTAAATGTTTTATTAATATACTTTACTTCCAAAACAGAAAAAGAAGAAATGAAAAACAGAAGAAAAAGGATAGCAAACAGGCTCTGAATAAGTTTACATTGTTTTAGATTAATATGACAGAACTAGTATTTTTGTTACAGTGGTAATTATTGTGTGCATAATTTTAACTGCAGGTTATGTGCATGTGGGTACATGCCGGGTATCACCAGATCACAACTTTCTTGCGTATACACTTGATGTTACTGGAAGTGAGCAGTTCATACTTCAAATAAAGGACCTCAGAAATGGATCTATTGTTCCAAAATCAGAAACAAGTGGGGTTGTTAGTTTGGCATGGGCTCAAGATGGCATCACTTTGTTCTATACAATATCAGATGAGAATCAACGACCTTACAGGTAAATATTTTTGCTAATTTATTGATCCTTCTCCTTTGGTCTTAACATTATCTCACCTACCCCATATTTAATAGGGTTCTCTGCACAAAACTAGGATCTGATGAGACAGATGATGTGACTATATTTACAGAAAATGATTTGAGCTGTTGTGTGGATATAACAAGCACTAAAGATGGCAAGTTCATAACTGTGAACTCAAATTCAAGAACTTCATCCGAGGAAGGAGTCTACATATTTCAACTTATATGGCTTTTAATCAAAACATTTACTCTTTTGCTGAGGCTTATTTCCTATGCTTCACTTTACAGGTTTATGTGATTGATGCAGCCAATCCACTTGATGGTTTGCATAGAGTACATAAGCGTGTTTCTGGTGTACAATATTTTTTGGAACATCACTGTGGTTATTTCTTTATTCTTACAAATGCTCCTTTAAGTGGGCGGGTGGGTGGAAATTACTACTTGGCTACATGCCAAGTTGAACAGATACAATCATCCAAATGGCAGGTCTAGTTCTTTTCTAATATCCATTATTTCATTACACACTTGTTATTATAATTTTTCCTGTTCCCTCATCTTTTACATAGTTCTGCTCTCTCACAGAGTATCATCCTTCCAAGTGAAGACATGATCTTTCAGGACATGGACATTTTTAATGGACATTTGGTGCTATTTCTCCAGAGGAAAGGTTTCCCTGTGTTATGTTCCATCAATTTACCTGTCAAGGTTGACTGTAAGGTATTGAAATTTTGGCTGTTCCAAATTCACTTCAACTCTTGGATATTACAAAATTATTTTACTGCTTTTTGCGTATGGTGCCTCATAATTTAAAAGGTTATTTCACTGCATTTTCTGCTTTGTTGACCACAAAAACTAATGTTAATTACTTAATTTTGTAGAATGTATGTTCTCAATTTCTTGTTATTCACATATTACTGTGCTTGGTCACATAAAATTGTATTTGTTTGTATGTGATGGTGCCCATTACAGTAATATTAAGATTAAGAATTGCTTGTTGGTATCACCATATCTTAAAAAGATCAACAGTGCTGCTACTCTTCAGTAGGAAACAAGCAAAGTTGTGCGAAATAACTTATGATATCATATTATAATATATGATACCCCAATGAGTGTTTTTCCCTTGTGCAATGGTTCAAATAACTACTCCCATTTGTACCATTAATGCTAACTATTCTCTCAAACAATGAAAGAATAATAAAAACAAGCTGTGCTACTTCTGATTTTCAAATAAGAAAATGGATTTGTTTTCATTTTTCTATTTTGCCCGATTTCTTCTGCAGAGTCAATTGAGGGTCAAAGAGCTTGGTCCATGGTTTTTCCCTCTGCCTTCAGAGATTTGCACCATTGTTCCAGGGTCAAACCATGACTTCATGAATCCAGTATACCGCGTGGTGTTGTCATCTCCAGTGGTATAACTTCCGTTAGTAGAAGTATTAATATTACTATATGTGATGCTCTATAAAATTTCTCTCTCTCTCTTTCACTCATAACATATATTTTCTGTTTATGACTTAATGTCCATGAGCTAGCGATATCTCAGCTATTGCCTCGATTCAGGCCTTTTAGTTAACATGCATTCAAGAAGCTATTTAATTTCATTTCTGGCTCCTGATTGTAGAGATTGTTTGAGAATGTTTGTGCCCTCTAGCATTCTGATGAAAACCAATTGTGCTATGTATATTTGAAATAACAGAATAAGTTCATTCAGATATATTTGCCAAAACTTTATTTGAAGGAATTGGGACTAGATTTCATGTTCTTTTGTGATTAGCAATAGCAATATAGCTATTTAATAGAAATTCTCTCCCAAGGAGTACCTCAGCTTTTATAGGTTGATTAGAAGCAAATCAGCTTAAAAGAATCTCGTTGCCTTTTTTTTTTTTTTTTTTTTTTTTTTTCAAATTCAGCTTGTCAGTATACAAGATCAAATTTACAAGTTATGATCCAGGCACTACTATCATATGCAGTGGACATATCGAATTTGATTCTCTTTCTGAATGTTCAGATGCCTGATGTGACTGTGGACTATGACATGACAAAACAGACATTCTTGATCGTGCAGCAGGAGGAAGTAAGAGGAATTTCCGGTGATAATGGAACGTGCTTGTCAACCCATGATATGGATACTCATGATCTTGACATAGACACTAGTAAAGGCAAAAATTGCCAGAGAATTGAATCAAGGAAATGGAAAGAATTTCCTGATGTATACTGCTGTGAGAGAAAGGAAGTCATTTCCCATGATGGTGTCAAGGTTCCCCTGACCATCTTGTACTCTCGAAAGGCCTGGGAAAGGGGTCTGTCTTCTGGACTGTTACATGGTTATGGAGCATATGGAGAAGTTCTGGATAAAAGCTGGTGCCCAGACCGCCTGAGTTTGCTTGATCGTGGTTGGGTGGTGGCTTTTGCTGATGTGAGGTTTGTTCGATCAAATTAATCTATTTTATTACTGCAAACTGCTACCCGCTGTTTACTGAAACTGGCATCAATCAGCTTGCATATATATTTGACATAAAATGCCATCATATTCTTTTCAGGGGAAATTGTCATTTGTTGTATTTTTTGGTTTTTTCAAGTATGGTAGCAAGATTAACTGAATACCAAATAATGGCCACCATCTTCGCTGAAATTAGTTATATGGCATTGTGATGTTTTTGCTATCATATTTGTAACCTTAACATCTGTTTCCTTGGGCAGGGGCGGTGATGGGGATTCTTCGTGGCATAAATATGGCAGTGGGATGAACAAAATTAATTCTATATATGATTTTATATCATGTGGCAACTATCTCATTAACGAGGGCTATGTTCATAGAGATCGGCTAAGTGCAATTGGATTCAGTGCCGGGGGCCTTCTTGTTGGGGCAGCCATTAATATGAACCCAAATCTGTTTCGTGCTGCCATATTGAAGGTTAGCCATTATATAGTGCAAAAGAAAGAAATAAGCAATAACATTCTTTTCAATGGGTAACAATAGACCTTATTAGAGGAGTTGGCATGTGGTATTAGAATTTCATATTTTTCTGACCGTGCATGCAATTTGGTTGTATAGAAGGAGCATTTAAATGCCCTAATGATTCCTAATATTGTTACTTCTTTGAAGAAAAACAGGGCTAGACTTGAACTTCAGCTGAATCGAGTTTTTAGCATGCCTTGCTCTCAAAATATCAGCATTGATATTTGGTAATATTTTCCAGGTCCCATTTCTTGACATATGCAACACACTGTTAGATCCAAGTTTGCCACTTACCGTACTGGACTATGAAGAGTTCGGGAATCCTCAGATACAGTCCCAATTTGAGTATATTCAAAGTTACTCTCCCTATGATAACATTCCTCGTGATGATTGCATTCCATCAATGCTTGTCACAGCATCATTTCTTGATTCAAGGTAAATCAATTGTTTTTGTGCTATTGAAGATTTATTATAATACACGAGCATTTTTCCACGTTTTTCTTTTCGTATTGGTGTTTAATAATCATTCTCAGGGTTGGAGTTTGGGAAGCTGCCAAATGGGTTGCCAGAATACGAGATACTACATGCTTTGGTTGTTCTGCCTCGGTCATTCTGAAGACAAATATGGCTGGGGGACATTTTGGTGAAGGTGGCTACTACAGTCAATGTGAAGAAACTGCATATGATTATACCTTTCTTATGAAAATTTTAGGGAATGCAGAATGACAAAAAAAGTTCTGTAGGATTGTTGGGGACTTTCCTTAGGCTAACAGTAATATCGCAGAGCCTTTGTAAGGTTTTATTCTTGCAAATCCACGTCTCACAAATATTGAGTGGATAACTGGAGGAAAAGGATTTCAAAACAAGGTAAACATGCTTAGTTTTTGCTTTTTGGTCTCGTTTTCCTTTCTGTTTCTGTAAGTTGAGCGTACCGCCTAAGTTTTATTCCAAATGGTGCTAAGTAACTAAGAGATTATATCTCTGACGCTCTTTTGACAGCAATGGAAAGGAGACTCCAAGGTGATAAACTGTCTTTCGATGGAAGGTGACAATTGCGCGCTCTGGGGAATCAACTGGGGTGATATCTTGGTCTCTCCCGGCAAATAAGAGTGTCATCGCTACTTATGAAGGCATGAATAAGAAAGTGGGTGCGAGCCATGCATGGTGAATACGTGGAAAACCATATTCCTCTTGCAAGAGTGCTGTTGGTTTTACCAATTAGAGCCGTAGAGCTTAAGAATACAATTGTTTAGGATTGAGATAATCACAAATTCTGGTAAATGTAGTCAGTCTATTATGTTTGTAAAATTTCAACTAGTTTTTTCAGAATCACACATTTTGATATCTAAAGATTGGTCTTTGGTAAAAACCTGACTGCCCCTTTTAAATTTAAGGTCGAAGACTAGCACGGAAAAATCTAAGGGTGTGTTTACTTTCAGAGAATTATTTTCTGTTTTCATTTTTTAATTTTCAAAGAAAATAAAAACTTTTCATTTTCATAGAAAATTTGTAAAACATGTTTACTTTGTTAAAAATGAAAACACGGAGTTTTCAGTTTCAAATGAAAACAAGGAGTTTTCACTTTATAATTTTAATAAGGAAAATTTAGAAAACAATAAAAACTAGTTTTCCACTTTTCTTTTAAAATTAGGAAAACAGTGAAAACACTTTTCAAGTGAGATTTTTATGAAAATACCCCAAGTAAATACAAATTCCTATTTTCTATTTTCATTTTGAAAAATTTTCTAGAAAACTGGAGTAGTTTTCTCAAAGTAAACACATCCTAAATGTCAAATTAATGCCAGGGAGAGGTACAGCTGAAAGCTTGAAAGCTACATGTAAAATGACATCCTTTTCTAAATGTGGAAGCCCATCTAGTTCTAAAAGACTAACCTTTTCTAAGAAGGACCATTTCATCATTTATCCACAATAAAGAAATTTAAGAGTTTGAAGAATTTGACTGTCTAACATTTACGAATTTGAAGAACAGCTCAAAAGTAGATCTATCTATCCAAAGGCTGTGTTTATCATGCAGAATTAAGTAAACAGAAAAGATCATAACAAGATTATTTGCATGTTAAATGTTTCACTGAAAGATGCACAAGACAGGAAAAAACAACCATTTCTCTATAAGGATGATCCCAAGAAGTATTATATAATTAATCAATATGTACGATACAAAGATGATACAGGAAATGGCATCTCCCAATCATAGATCTATAGGGAAACTCCATAGAAAACATATCATCTAAAGTAAAAGCTCTTCACATGAATCTCAAGAAATAAGAGTCTGAGAAACTGAAAGCAAAGCATGTACACCAAGGGGAAGAAAGAAAAGCAGCAGTAAATACACGAAAAGCCATACAGATTACGTCTTCAGCCGCTTCTGAGCCTGGTCTGAGTCCTCTCCATTGCTCACATCCCTAATATGTGCCGATACTTGATTGCTAGAAGGGGGAATCTGAGGCTCCTGGAAAGCAAGACATGTAATTGGCTACAGATCAAGTATAATAGTATACTTGTGTTATACCTTTATAACAATTGCATTTTGTACCTTAACAATAGATGTTCCAGATGCCAGTCCTCTGTTTGCTCTCTTTCCAAGATCAATTTGCACTGAGATATTGGCCTGTGACAAATCAACGCCAGCACTCTGCAATGCTTGCGTCAGATTGTTCAGCAACCTGGTTTGCATAAAATTCCATATTTGTTGTCAGCCTGTTATTTGGCAGCAAAATCTCAAAGGTTTCCTTGATATTAGAAATCAAATCAAGGCAACCCTTTGTGTGGTATAATGTCATAAAGGACAACCACATGAAAACAAGAGGCTTTTCAAACCAGAAAAGATTTTTCTTTCAAGAAATTACACAAACTTCCAAACAAAAATGCCTAATTCATAATACAGACGCAATCAATAGTTACTCCCCACAAGAGAAACATAACATTCCAAACACAGACCATAGTCATGTCACCAACTTTTCCCCAAAGAAAAATCACAATAATACAGACACAATCAATAGTTACTCCCAACAAGAGAAACATAACATTCCAAACACAGACCATAGTCATGTCACCACCTTTTCCCCAAAGAAAAATCACAATACAACGCAAACTCAACCCCTCCCACCAAAAGGAATTCTCTGTCTTGTCACTTATGCAACAACCAAGATAGATAACTTTGAAGATTTTTGTAATTCTGAATATGGAATAGCAAAGAAAACAGATGAAACAAACAAAAGAATTTAGTAGAATATCAAGCACTCATTAGGAGATACCAAACCACAATAGAAACTGTAGAAATGGAACAGTTCACTCACAACCACAAAAGTCTTCCCACTAAAGGAACCACAAAGAAGAATTAAGGTGTGGGAACTTCAGAGAGGACACCCACCATGAAAATGCTGACACATGGTTATTCTCAGGACAGATAGAAACAGACAAGATTGTACCCACCCTTGAGAGTAAACACTGGAGATGCTGACCGTCCCCCCTTCAATTGTTAGCTCCTCCTGCTGGTTCAGTGTGTCGCCAGAGATGGGAAACTCAACTGATTGTGCATCAGTTACAGGTTGCTGAAGAGGATGTGCCACAGCACCATCACTATGAACAGAAGCAGGCATGGTTGTCTGCAAGGATATGGGATGAGGCAAAACCTTGTTTGCTACTTCAGGTTGTTGTTCCATTGCTTTGCAAGTAATGTCCCTGCTAGAGTCAGATTCTACTAGATGCTGTGAACCTGTAAGCACGGTTGGGGCAATGGCCATTGTATTCTCGTCAAATTTCCCAGGAATGGTTGAACCTGGACCAGAACCATTTTTTATTGGCTGTGGATGACCAACAAAACTTTGGACGCGCCAATGACTGTTTCTCTGTTTTAAAAATAATGAGTTAATCTGAGAAGTTTCTAAATGAGAAACAAGCACCATATTCAAATGCATTTCCAACTCTACCACTGAAATTCAACAAATAAAACACTTAACAGGAATCCAATTGTTTGATGAGAAATGTCCATTGGCTTCTTTCAAGTGACTGCAAAGGCTTCTATTGAGTGTACGCAAAAAAACCAAACTGCAGTAATTTACTAAATGAAGTATCATAACTGGCAACAAGTACAATATTTAAATCCTCCATAAATCTCATCCTCCATTTCATAGTTTTTTTCAACTCAATAAATTATAACCACCAAGTCTACTTTGATGACATTAAAAAATGCACAAAAATGTATATACAAAACTACAAATAGCACTATATGCATACAAAAGCAACCAAGTAAAACTCATAAGTGGACACCATAAACAATCAAAGCAGTAGGAATTTACCCATGGCATCAACTTTGTGGGCTCAGAACTCCATCCCTGGTATGAACCCTCGTACTTTTGCACCTTCTCCTGTAAATACTGGACATATTCAATCACCTGCACAGAAACACAACTATTCGGTCAACAAACTGAACCACATATTTTATCAACTGTGATTACATAGATGCTATAGTTTATTTCCATATTTAAGATATACCTCTAACAGAAATGATGCTGTATCCCTCTTTTGATCACTATGAGGTATAAGATCTCTTAATATCTGAAATCTGCAATAAACAGATTAGTATTGATCAGCCTAGAACAGCTTTTATAATTCATCACGTCCTAATTTCATAAAAGTTTACATGGACTATTCTGAAATCCATAATTGTCCACCTGCCAACCGAGATAAAAGCGTATGCCAAAAGTAGTCCCATGACTTGAGCAACCAAAACTTTGTCTAGTTCGAACTAAAACCAAAACAACACACAACTTTAAAGAGACTAACAAACCTCTCATTGATCTTACTTCTCCTTCGCTGCTCAGTAACCGAATGTTTTGATCTTATTGCATTAGCCTTATCACTGTTCTTTCCATCTGCCACATTAAAATCCCACATCAACAAATACAAAACAAGCAACCACAAATACTGAACACCCCATTTTCATAGCTCTATTCTAAACCCCATAAAAGACATAAAAGCTCCAAACTTTACCACCAGCCAACAACTAACATCAAAATTTCAGCAACTATAAACTTCCAAGAATTTAAAATATATATATATACATATATATCATCTTTAAAAAAAAAAAAGCAAATATCTTTTTTATCACTATAATTAAAACAGAGCTGGATCTAGCACAACATAAAAAAACAAACCTTTATTGCTAGTATTAGTATTGGTATTATTATTATTATTGTTGCTGTTGTTATTGCTACTCGTAACATTCATAATGGGTCCATCTTTTCTTGAACCAAAATCCTCTTCCTCGTACTCCTCTTCATCTTGATTCTGATTCCCTTTTCCTCTCATTACTATATACCTAAAAACAACAAAAACCCATAATTCAGATTCAGACAAAGAAACCAAACCTCTGTTCGATTTGCCAACAAAAACAGATTGAAAAGAACTCAAGAAATGGCAAGGAAAATAGAGATAAGGTTGAGCAAGAAACCTTCGATTATAATGTCCTGAATTTTGAGAGTAGGTGGCAGTGGTGGTAGTGGCGGAGATGGTCGTCGGTCGGAGTCTGGTCGTTTATATTTCCGGCGAGCGGCGGCACCGTTGGTTAAATTTTTGTTTGTTGTTGGTGTGTTTTAGGAAGCGTAAGTGGCTTTCTTGTGTTATTTTTTCCGCATGGTGTGGAGTACAGGATTCTATGTGTGTTAGTTCATGTTGGTCCCGTGAGGTTGACCGTTCTTTTTCTATTATTATTTTAGTGTTTTTTTAATTTTATTTATTTATTTATTTTATTCATTTGGTTCATATTATTTGAAATTGAAATAAAAATAAAAAATTAAATTAAATTAAATTAAAGTTTTAAGAAATTATTTGTTTAACTATGTGTTGACACTTGGATTTGTGCTGACCCAATAGCAAAAGTTCAATAATGAAATTTCAAGTAAAATGAGTCCAATAACGTGAAATTTAAAGTTTCAACTCATCTGACAAGCCTACAACCATCAAAACTTGTCAAGCCCATTAAAGTCTTTTAATAACCTTACTGCAGCAGCGGCTCAGTGGTGTTTGCTGTTTTTAAATAAATATTTAAATTGAATGTTGTCACATTTCGCTCCAACGTTCAGCACCATTAATCATGATTTTTTGAAGGTATGGTTAACAGCCCTTGAAATAGGAGAAAGTGGGGGAATGGTTAGTATGGGCTGAGGGCGATAAAAAGATAAAAATATAGAATCAAAAGGTGGGGCACTCTGAAAAAATCAAAAAGAATATCAAAAAAATGTTCTAAAAAATCAGAAAGTAACATGAAAAGAAAAGAGAGAAAAAAAAATACATAAAAAAGAGTGAATCGAAAAAGTATAAACTAATAAGTAAAAGTGTTTGTAATAAAGGTTTCCATAGTTGGAGCAGGTTATAGAAGAACTTTGGAGAAGAGGCTGACCAAAAAGGATGAATGACTCTATTATACGTGTTTGGAGGAAAGGTTTGAGACTTTGCTTTACAATATGTTAAGCTTCAAACTGCATAACTGATATTTTTGAGAGTTGAAACAAGAATTGAACTTATGTCTTAACAATAGGACCTTTCTTCCCTATTTTCTTGTATTTTACTTTCATTTTTTTTTTTTGAATTTGACATGATTTAAATGATTGAAAATGGTCTAGTTATATTTAGGTTTTTGGTTGAGTGCTAGCTTTTGATGTTTGAATTCATGTCATAGTGATTATGCATGGTTAATATTAAGGCTTGAATTGTCGTTTTCATTTATTTTGTTTAGCATTAGAGGATGCTAAGACGATGCCTTAGCCTCAGCATACAGAGGTGAGCTATATAATGCCTTACTATGAACGCACTACCTTTGCGTGGCCAGGAAAGTTCCTAATATGACAAATTGTGTTTTTATTCTTTTTTATTTTTAATTGCATCCTAAATAACTTTATGATGAAGCTATTGCATAAGAATCTGATTGTACTTAATTTATATTATATTATTTTCATACTTAGCATGTCAGTTTAATTAGGATGTGATTGTGTAACATCCGTTTCCTCAAAATTAAATTGATAAGATTTAAGTAGCAGATTAAGAATTTATTTGCATATGTTAAATGTTATGTTGTGAGAAATTGATAAATATAGGAATAAATTTAAATAAGAGAATTTGGATGAAATTGAAAGGAAATAAGGACTAAATTGAAAAGAGATAAAGTATAAGGATTTAGTGATGGAGAGTGGAAAGATGAAGGACTAAAATTGAAAAAAAAAAAGAATGGAGCAGTTGAGTTTTTACAGAAGGAAGAAGAAAAGGAGAAAAGGGAAGGAAGGAAAGAAAGAAAAAAGAAGAAGAAGAAGAAGAAGAAGAATGACTCACAAGCACTATAGCTAGGGTTTGCTTAACATCAAGAATTTTCGAATTTGATCTTCAAAGCATGCGAGTGGCTCTATTTTCTTGTTTTTATTTAAGTTTTCATTGAAAAGCTTGATTTACAAATGATCAAATTTGGATGCTAAAACTTATAGATATTGAGGTGATTTTTCTTTGTTTAGGTTATATGATAAGGTGAACTTATGTTATGGAAGTTATGTGGGCAAATGGGTATATGTTTTGAATCAAATTTTCGTGAAACTATTATTGTTGCCTCTATAGCTCGCCTCTATACTATTCACACATAAAAACTTTAATTTCGGAACAAAAACTCAAACTGAAACATTGAAAAACACTCATGAACCTTAGAAACTATGAAATTTACCTAGAATATAGATAGTAAAACAAAATTTGAATGATATGACTTTACCGATACATGAGATATGCAGTACAAATTCTTAAGTCTCAGACAAAGAAACTAAATTTGTCAAATTCAATGATAATAAATTAAGTTTCTATAAATTTTAATAAGACAAGAAAAGTAATGAGATAAAATCAAATATCGGAATTGTAACTGAAAATAAAGTATAAACATTATTATAATATATATATATATATATATATATATATATATATATATATATATATATATATATATA
>CATIWO010313298.1:0-10608 GCA_949673435.1 Macaranga tanarius
TTAATTCTTGATAATCGGCTCCTTGATTTTCTTCTGTCCGCTCCTCTAAATTCTTGTCAACTTCGGAACTACTTAATTTTCTTCTCTACCTCTGCTATCTATTTATATAAAATCCTTAAAGCACTAGGGTTGAAAGACTCAGCAAAATCTTCCTCTTTTGCTTTGATATACATGGCCATGCATAATTAGCCACATGGTCGTGCATATGAATTGGCATGGGCGTGCTAATTTGTTGCATGGCCGTGCATCTCTTTGCTTTTGTCTTTAGTGACACGGCCATGTTTCTAATGGTGCACGGCCATGCAACTCCAACATGGGCGTGCATATCAACTGGCATGGGCGTGTAATTGGATCACATGGGCGTGCAAAGCAAATGCAAGTCCGTGCCTTCCTTCTCATTTGTCCTTTATTACATGGGTGTGTTGCTACATTGCATGGGTGTGTGGTGTAAATGCATGGGCGTGTGGTTTGGTTGTATGGGCGTGCAACTTCCAACTTTGACCACTTTGACTTTGTCTTTTATGACACACCCGTGCAAGGCAATTTACATGGCCGTAACTCCCTGATACCTACAAAATAAAATAAAAACCAATAAGAAAATATAAAATATAGACCCTAAAATATAAAATCCTAATTTATATTAATTATGCCTAAATATTCATCTAATTAACCTATATTTCCTAACATTTCCTATTATTCAACTTTATTAATTATTATTAAAAATAGGCAATTATTTAACTAAAAATGAACTAAAAACTAAACTAATCATCCTTAAATAAATGCAATTATCAAATTCCCCACACTTGAACTTTTACTTGTCCTCAAGCAAGAACCTCACCATAATTACAAAATAAATACATTAAAAAGAATTTGAAATAGTTCAACCAATAAAGCATAAAATTAATACAAGTACTATTTAGCAAAACCAAATTAATAATTCAAGAAGAAGACTGTAGTTATTACCAAGTGAAGCATACCTTCCGAATGAATAATTCAAAAAGAATTTGTAACTAAAACTTATAAATCAAGGAAAGTCAAATAAATTTTTATTATTAGTCAACTTTTAAACTAAGTATGATAAACAGCTATTTTTTTAATTTATTTAATTTTTATGGGATTAGAATCCTTCCCAACTTTGGTATTCCTTACCGTTCCCATATTACTAAGTATGAATACTGCCATTAGGTACCTTTGGATTACTCTTACTCAATTTTGAGCATTGGAGTAGAATGGAGCTTTTTATTTTTGGCTTTGAAAGCTTTTTGCTCCTCTAATCCCTTTTATTTCTGTACTTATTTTTTTCAGGCCTAATTCTTTATTCAAGAACTGTAGGCGTATTTTCACTTTTAATAGCGAAATTATCATACAATAGAAGAAAAAGTTTTTTAATAATAAAAATCTATCCAAATCTCTGTAATTACACAAGTTATACCTACAAATGCCTTTAAATAATTCAAAAGAAAGGTATGTATTTAAGTTGATTAAAGATTAAAAAGTCTAATTCTCAAGTGATTAACAAAGTTTTAAACCTCATACTACAAATATTAATCAAATACTAAATCAATTAAACTAACCAAATTACAGTTTAAATATACAAATTCTATAACTATGACAAGTAGCAAAAATAAAAATGTGGAGGATTTAATAATGATAATGCTAATTAAAAATGGATGAATAATGCGTAAAATAAACTAAAGCGAACTTATTTAAATAAAAGTCAATACAAAACAAATGAAAAGAAATGCCAAAAGTTAAAGAAATACTCCCCCAACTTAGAGTCAATATTGTCCTCAATGTTGTGGAAGATAATACTAAACAAGTACTGCAAACAAATGAAAAAAATAAAAAGAAAAAATAAAAAAAAAATAAAGTGACAAAGCATGAACACACAATCACAAATACTAATATTGAAAATGATAATGAATACCGTACATTAATAATTTTTTTTTATTTTTTTTTCAAATTTTTTTTTTCAAATTTTTTTTTTTTTGACATGGGCATGCTGTTTGCTTAGCATGCCCATGTCATTCTTGCATGGGCGTATGGTTTGCATGGCACGCCCATGCAAGGAATGGCCTTGTTTTTTATGGCATGGGCATGCTATCACATTGCACGCCCATGCAAGTGGTGTGGCATGGGTGTGTTGCACAAGTAACACACCTGTGTCACTGGCATGTTTTTTTAATATAATCAGACCCGATTACATGGCTGTGCTTTATTATAGCATGCCTGTGCTATGTGGGAATTTTTAACAATGATGTATGCATGAAAACATTACGTAGCACTAAAAATAAATGACACAAAGTCCCACTTTGCACTAAATTTTAGAATCAGATGAATACATATAATCACACACAAGAAAATGCCAAAATGTCAACATAAATAAAAACAAAAGTAATTAAAACTGCCCTGTATTAATTCCTTTTAGCTGCATGACTCGAATTAAGTCTTGAACCTGGGAAAGCTCCTCCTGCATATGAATTCAGCCTCTATGATTTTCTACATAGAGAAACAGATTCATAAAGTGTGGGGGTGTATCAAAAAAACCAAAAATAAAAAGAAAATGACACACAAATAAATAAAACTTGGGTTATCTCCCAATAAGTGCTTTGTTTATTTTTGGTCCTAAGCTAGACCGAGGCTGGTGCATGTTTAAGGTGGATGGAAAATCCATGACTGCCCTTAACTTGTTGCTCTTGTCTTGATAAGCTCATGTGGTAGGCTGAATTTGGGTCTAGGGGACTCGGTTGTAGAGTGTGATTTGAATATGTTATGTACTTGACTTAGGCCACTACATCTCAGTGTGAGTGTACCCTCATAAATGTTGAAGATGGCTTTTGATGTATAGAGAAATGGCATTCCTAAAATCATCCTCAGATTGGCACCCCTGCATGGTTCCACCACCATAAATTTTGTGACAAATGTAAAATCCCCCACAATGACCTGTATATCTTCTAGCACCCCTTTGGGATACACACGGGACTCATCAGCCAATTTAAGTCTGAGATTAATTGGTTTTAAAGGTCCCAATTAAAGATCACTGCAATCAAGGGAAGACATCAGATTAATGGAAGATCTAGAGTCACATAAAATGTTATAGAAAGATAATTGAGAAATGGAGCAAGATATAGTAGGAAGCTTCATTTAGGTGAATGTATCGCTTGCATCCATAACCTCCATACTACACTCAAGATTGAGTGTGACTTCGTCTTGTTCTTTTATATGCATATCTGATGAAGATTGTTGTTGCACACTTTGCTGAGAAGTAGTGGCCTCTTGCAACTCTTGATTGTGTATAGGTAGTGGTATTTCACCCCCAGAGTAGAGTTTCAATTCAAGGGTGGGTGGTGAAATAATAGAGGGTTGTGTGGTTTGGATGTTCAAGATTAGAGGAAGGTCTTTTTGGGAGGGGTTAGGCACAAAAACTTTGCTTGAACATTCCTCCACTAGGAAAACATATTCAACAGCTTGAGTTTGAGCATGAAAAAAAAACTTCATCCATACATTTGTCTACTATATCCAGGCACATATAAAAGTCTCCATCAACAGGGTGCTGACTCGCCTTATAAATATCGAATGCACACTTCTCTTCCCCTACTCTCAAGGTGAGAGTTCCTTCATGCACATCTATTAACGCTTTTGAAATATATAAAAATGGCATGCCTAAAATCAGGGGCACCTCTTCATCCACTGCAAAATAAATCAACAGGGAATATAAATTTTTTTATCTTTACCAGCACATCTTCAACAATCCCCAATGGTTTCTTCGTGGTGCAGTCTGCCAGTTGAAGAGTCATGCTTGTGGTCTTAGCCTCCAACTTCAGTTTCTTAAAAATGGATAGGGGCATGAGGTTTATGGATGCACCCAAATCACATAATGCTTTCTGAAACTGTATATTCCCTATAGGGAATATAAATTTTTTTATCTTTACTAGCACATCTTCAACAATCCCCAATGGTTTCTTCATGGTGCGGTCTGCCAGTTGAAGAGTCATACTTGTGGTCGTAGCCTCCAACTTCAGTTTCTTAAAAATGGATAGGGGCATGAGGTTTATGGATGCAACCGAATCATACAATGCTTTCTGAATCTATATATTCTCTATCTCACATGGAATGGTCAGGCTTTTAGGGTGCCTAAGCTTATGTGGAAGCTTATTTGCTGTGAGAGCACTACATTCATTGGTTAAAGTAACAGTCTCCATTTCATCAAGCTTCTTCTTATTGGAGATCAAGTCTTTGAGAAACTTAGCATATTTTGGCATCTGAGTAATGGCTTCCACGAATGGTATGTTGACCTGGATCGTTTTCAGCATATCTAGGAATTTTGAAAACTGAGGATCATACTCTGGCTTCTTCAACCTCTGCGGAAAGGGAATGGGTGGCTCGTATACTCTGGCTCTGCTCTCTTTATTTACCTTTGACTATGATTCTTCCTTATTCACTGCCTCCCTTGAACTTTCTTCAATTTTGGCCGTTTCTTGTTTACTAGAGTTGGACTCCTTTGGCTGAGCCAATTCTTTACCACTTCTTAGGGTTATGGCTTTCACGTGCTCCCTCGGATTTGTTTCAATATTGCTTGGCAAGTTACCTTGGTTACGTGATGTTAATGCATTAGCTATCTGGCCCATTTATACTTCCAGGTTATGAATAGAGGAAGAGTGAGTCTTGAACATCAACTGGGTATCTTTTTGAATCTGTTCCACCCTCGCCTCTAGCTTTCGGTTTGAATCTTCTTGAAGATTCATCCGCTTGTCCATTAATTTCATGAACTTGTCCAGCTTACTTTCTAAAGATGAATTCTTATATTGTTGAGTTGGTTGATGCAGATTCAAAAAAGTTGAGCGTCTCCGGTGGTGGTTGCATATTCTGTGCTTGTTCTCCTTGATTCTGCCATGAAAAGTTAGGATGACTCCTCCAAGATGGGTTATAGGAATTTTTATAGGGATTACCTCTGTTTTGCACATAGTTTGAACTCTCCAGATTCTGCATAAGTACACACTCATTTTTTCTGTGATCCCCCTACACAACTCACAATTGGAAGTTGTAGACACAACATTCACATTCATCTTCTTTAGCTCATATGCTAAGGCATTAAGCTTTGCAGTCACCATAGTTAGCCCATCAACTCCCATCACGCCTTGTTTTTTTTGTTATCATGGCTCTTTCATTTTTCTACAGGTGTTGAGCTGTAGCAATCTCTTCAAATAAATCAATATTCTCCTCTGGTGTTTTGTTCATAATTGAGCCTCTACAAGCTGCATCTATATTGCATCTCACCATCAGATTAATGCCTTTATAGAAAGACTGCACTAAATCCTAAGTCAGAGTTAAGTGCGAAGGACACTGTCTCTGCAAGTCCTTGAACTGCTCCCAAGCTTCAAAGAGTGACTCATCATCCCTCTAGAAAAAGGAATTTATCTCGCTTCTAATTCTCAAAGCTTTAGCAGAAGGAAAGTACTTGTTGAAGAAGACTATGTACACCTCATTCCAAGTTCTGATAGAATTGGAAGGTAACCCTGAAAACCATTTAGCTACCTTGTTTGTGAGCGAGAAAGGAAATAAAATAAGGCGGATAGCTTTTGAAGGCACTTCATTCATACACAGAGTTCCACAATAGTCCATAAATTGATGCATATGTGCAATAGGATCCTTAGAAGGTAGTCCATGAAACTGTGAACTTTAGATCATCTGAATCATGGAAGGTTTGATCTCAAAGTTATTTACTGCAATCATCGGAGGCATAATAGGATTCTGATCTTGCTGCATATTAGAATTTAAACACTCTCTCATTATCTTGTTGGCAATCGAGTGTTGGTATTGGTTTAGGAAGCGATTGGCATTATTCTGATTGTTATTATTGGCCATGTCTTCCCCACCACTATTATTATTCAGCTCATCCCCTTAATTCATAGTTGCTTATTGTTCTCTTCTCCTTCGATAGAATGTTCTTTCTATTTCAGGGTCGAGTGTCTCAAACTATTCAATATCTTAATCAAGGCTTCGAGTTCGATGCATAAACCAAGTACCTACAATAAGAAAAGAAAAATAATACAAAAAAAACTAAAAGAAAAAGAAAGAAAAGAATATTTAAATCAAACAATATCAAGCTACTATTAATATTAAAACTCTTCTCCGGCAACGGCACCAAAAACTTGATGAGGAAAATTCGCAAGTATACGGGTCAAGTTATAATATAGGATTATAAGTCCTAGTATCGTCCCACAGAGAAGAGATTAAATATTAATTCACTTGATTACTTGTTTGTCTAAACGAATCAATTGTTTATAGTAGTAAGGCAATAAAGCAACTTAAAATTAAAACCATGTTAATTATCAAAATTAAAATAAACAATTATGTATGCAATGTACTAGAGTTTCTCTTTTCACCTATATCTGTATTGAATTAAAATCAAATTAATATAACCTAATTCATGAATTATGTTGAAGATGCTACCACTAAGATTTTTATAAATCTCTCTCGAGCAAGTATAAGGTTAATTTATTAATTCAATTATAAGTCAAAATTTATGGACTCTCGCCTCTCTAAACCCTAATTAATAAATCCTTAATAAATTTAAGCACCTAAGGTAATCATACAATATTAATAATTAATTGGTATCTCTACTCAAATTAATATTAATAGCTTTTATTCTAGATCCCTAAATATTCATCTCCTCTCGGTCTCAAAATATTTAGCATGCAATGATTTAATTAGTTGATAAGAACCTTAGGTATAAATCTTCTCTCGATCTTAATATACCTAATGAAAGAATCAAATCATTAATTAAGCAAAAGAATAAAAACCATAAACATAATCATAAACTAAGATTATAATTAAAGAGAAATATAAATTCAATACATCTATAGGTTACTAAGATAACTATATCTCAAAATTAAACTAAGCTATCATGATAATGAAAAATATAAAATAATAAATGACTAAAGAATTCATCAAGAATGATACAAAGATTAGAAAATAATAAAACCCCTAATTCTTGATAATCGGCTCCGTGATTTTCTTCTGTCTGCTCCTCCAAATTCTTGTCGACTCCGGAACTACTTAATTTTCTTCTCTGCCTCTGCTATCTATTTATATAAAATCCTTAAAGCACTAGGGTTGAAAGACTCAACAAAATCTTCCTCTTTTGCTTTAATATGCATGGCCATGCATAATTAGCCATATGGCCGTGCATATGAATTGGCATGGGCGTGCCAATTTGTTGCATGGCCGTGCATCTCTTTGCTTTTGTCTTTAGTGACATGGCCATGTTTCTAATGGTGCACGGCCATGCAACTCCAATATGGGCGTGCATATCAACTGGCATGGGCGTGTAATTGGCTCACATGGGCATGCAAAGCAAATGCATCACCGTGCCTTCCTTCTCGTTTGTCCTTTATGACATGGATGTTTTGCTACATTGCATAGGCATGTGGTGTAAATCCATGGGCGTGTGGTTTGGTTGCGTAGGCGTGCAACTTCCAACTTTGACCACTTTGACTTTGTCTTTTATGAGACACCTGTGCAAGGCAATCTTCATGGTCGTGGCTCCCTAATACCTACAAAATAAAATAAAAACCAATAAGAAAATATAAAATATAACCCCTAAAATATAAAATCCTAATTTATGTTAATTATGCCTAAATATTCATCTAATTAACCTATATTTCCTAACATTTCCTATTATTCAACTTTATTAATTATTATTAAAAATAGGCAATTATTTAACTAAAAATGAACTAAAAACTAAACTAATCATACTTAAAATGAACCTAATTTTTACTAAATAAATGCAATTATCAAATATTTAGTTTAGAATTGCATTGTTTAGTTAGTTTTTAGTTAATTTAGTTAGTTTTGTTATTTTACTTTAATTTAAGTGTTTTTGTGTTAAATAGGTAATTTTTGTTTAGATTTGTGGTTGAAGGGTGCATTTGAGAAGAGATGAAGATAGGGCTTGAAGATAAGGATAAGATTGAAGCTTAAAGTTGGAAATCATCTTCGCAGTAGTGCACATGGCCATACGCACGCCCATGTGCTAGTGTGCATGCCCATGTGCTTGCCCAGGCCTGAGTTAAAGAGGAATCAGTCACTAGTGCACATGGCCATGCGCACGCCCATGTGTCTGCACATGCCCAAGCACACGGCCATGCCTGATTTGGAGATTTCAGAGCTATTTTGATGCATGGGTGTGTTCAAATGTTGCGTACCTGTGTATAATGATGTAGCAGCCATTTAAAAGTAGATTTTCAGCTGGAGTTTGGTTAGATAAGAGCTCATCTTTTAGGCCTATGATTAGATAGAGTTAAATAGAGGTTAGATGACCTTTTCTCACTAGGAGACTTGGTCCTTTAAATAGAACCTTTTGTTTTTCATTTGAGGAGAGCTTCTCCTTAGTTTTAGTTCTGGTTTTTAGCTTTCTTTTCCTTTAGTTCTTCAAAATACATTTTTATTTTGGTTTTATTTGGTAGAAGAGATACTTGGCTTGAAGTTAGAATAGCAAGGCTTCCTTACATTATTTGGAAGGGAGTTTTTCTTGTATCTCATTTTTATTTGATTATGTTCAAAGTGATTTTCATTTCTTATTTATTTTTTTTTAGCTTTAATATGAGTAGCTAAATCCTTTTTAGGGTTCTTATTCTGAATTGACCATGTGCTTATTGTGATTCATACTAGGTTGCTAAATCTATTTCATTGGTTATTGTTGAGCTTAATGTCATTTTAGGACTGATCACCTTAAAATTGAATTGACACTACAGGCTTAATCGAGAGATAGGTTTTGTAGGAATGGGCAATGACCTATTGGTTGCTTAGTTAATCGAGAGACAATTAAGTGAATCAATATTGATTAAAGGTTGCATTTAAAATTAGAATTAAAAGACATTAGGTTGGTGAGAGCCGGTAAACTTATTGTTGATTAATCTCTAATTAATTATAGATTTATCTGAGAAGAAAATCTATAGTTTTTAAGATCCCTTCATAATGAATTAGAGCTAGTGTAGACCTAATTGTGTAATCAAACCTTTGAAATGGTCCAATTGAGAATAAGAACCCTAGTTTTTAATATTTGTTGAATTTGAATTTTACTTTAGCTTGGTTTAGTTTTAGTTTTAAAAAATCTAAACTCTATTTCATTGTCTAAACAATCAAAGATTATGAGTATTGCAGTATTCAACCTACAATCCCTATGGGATGATATCTTTATTTACTACTTGATACGATTATGTATGCTTGTATATTAGTACACATCAATATGCATTTGAATTACCTGACCATAAAAACATTTATGGTTAAAATAATTAATCCTAAGCATAACTGTGTTAGATCAGATAGCAATCAAAATCTAAATGCTAATACTCAATGGGTTGTAGAAAAATTGTGTGAGTTATTGGTAGCAGAACCCAATATGAGCTATGCATTGATAGAGAGTCAAATAAAAAATAAGTGGGGTGTTGAGATACACATGTGGTAATTATATAGAGCAAGGGGTAAAGGAAAAGAGGCTACAGAAGGTTCACATGAGGAGTCTTTCAAGCATTTGAATAAGTACATAGAACACTTAAAGGAAATCAATCCTGGTACTCTTGTTAAGCTAGCATTTCAGCCAAGACAGTCCTTTGTTGAACCAGCTGTGTTCAAGTACTTATTTATTTGTTTTGAGGCATTGAAAACTGGATTCATAGAAGGTTGTAGGCCTTTTATTGGAGTTGATGGGTATTTCCTTAAAGGGCCTTTTGGTGGGTGTTTACTGTCAGCTGTCACACTTGATGGAAATAGAGGTGTATTACCTCTAGTAATTGCAATAGTTAACTCTGAGTGCACAACCAGCTGGATGTTTTTTATGGATTGCTTAAATCAGTGCATTGGCAGTGATAACAAGGGAATGACATACACCTTTATGTCAGACAGAAAGAAGGTATATGTACTGAATCATGTATTTACAGCCATCTGTTGCAATTTAATGATTTATTTACTGATTTATATGTATTGTTTACTGCATTTATAGGGTCTAAGCAATGCTATTGAAGCATGTTTTCCTACTGCCACTCAAAGATATTATTGTCAATATATATTCAGTAACATGAAGAAGAAGTTTCCAGGAATGAGAGTAAGGAATGCGTTCTGGGAAACAGCAAGGGCAACCACTAGTTATGAATTTTGGGAACAAGTGAAGATCATAAAGGCAATGGGTAAAGGAAAGCCTAATGAGTGGTTACTTGAAATCCCACTAAACCAATGGGCAAGGCATGCTTTCTCAAATGAAGCAAAAAGTGATGATATCACTAACAACATGATAGAGTCTTTCAACTCTTGGGTTGGGAAAATCAGAGGGATGCCTATAATGAAGTTGCTTGATTGCATTTGACAGAAGTGTATGGTCAGATTGCATAAAAGATTTGCAAAGGGATGCAGTTGGGAAGGAGATTTGACACCAAGAGCAAAGAAGTGAAAGATAAGTGTTGTGGGTGGACAATGAAAATGCGGAATTTAAAATTATTCATTGCATGCAACATTTGCATCAACACAATACCTTTCCATGCCCATAGATCATATCACATGCACTCTTACATAGCTAAACATGCATAATAGATAACACATAGTTAACATGCC
>CATIWO010313327.1:0-30161 GCA_949673435.1 Macaranga tanarius
GGTTTTATCCGGGTGGCGACTCCATTCTCCAACCGAAAGCCCTTTAAAAAGGCCCAACGTTGTACTCCTAGTGGGCCCTGAGCCCGCACAGTGCCGTGGTCGCCAAACACTTGGGCGCGCGCTGAACCCCGCCGCCTACACTAAGTATTTTATATATATAATCAAATTAAAGTTACTAGCTCTAGTAAAAATTATATATATATAATCAAATTATTAAATTTTATTATAAAATTTATATATCAACAATGAAATTATATGTATAAATTTATTAATAATTACAAATAATTAATTACATACGTAGTTTAATATTAAGTATCCATTAAGTAAATAAAATCTAAATTACTAAGTATTTTATATATAATCAAATTAAAGTATATATATATATATAATCAAATTATTATAAGTTATTATAAAAATTATATATCAACAAGAGATTATATACATCAACAATAATTCTTTTCAAATTATTAATAATTATAATTTATAACCTAATTAACTTTATTAATCTAAAAACAAACTACCTTAACCTAACAAAAATACTACTTTAACATACTTTAAATGGTATGTGTTACATTTTGTTAGTTTATATATGAATTTTATGTGCTATTAATAGCAATTAATTGATGTTATAACAATTAATTATATATGATATCATTCTTAATTTTATCATCGTGTGTGTTAAAATCGAATCTCCGTACCGACCAGTACCAAAAAACTAGTTTGACACGGTATTCCCATACCGAACTGTACCGAAAAATGGTACTGGTACTAGAGATTTTATTTTTAAAATTTCTAAAATTTGGTACGATACTAGAAAATTTTTTTTCCGGATTTTCGCGACCCGTGCTCACCCCTAATCTTTGGTATACATATACAAATAAAATTAAAAATTATTATATTAATTTTTATTTAATTATAATAATTGATATATATAATTATATATATCAATGATTGTAATTAAATAAAAATTGATATAATATTTTTTATTTTTATTTATATAGATACACATGTGTACTGTAACAAAGGTCTAAATCTATATATATAATTAAAAAAATAAATCCAAAATAATGGGATGTTAATAAATTATTAGACATGAATTAAAGCAGTCCTATTCATTTGTCCTACAAGAGGATGTGGCTATATTGGGTGATGATGTAGCTGTTATATCATAAAGATTAATTGCTCTAAACCACATAAAGCCAATGGTTTTAAACACATTTCATCAATTAACATTTAATTAACTAATTGCTTCCCCACTCAGAGCAAGAATCCAACATGCTTTTTATTAGGTAAGATCTTGTCAAAAGCAAAGACACCAACCTGTGACTGTGACTACATGTATATATATGTAAAGAGACCCCAGCCTGACTTTATGTGGACTACATTTTCTACACTTCCTTTCTCAACAATATGCGTACATGTATTTGCAGTTTATGTGCACCACATGAAGCATGTATTTTATTTTCAACAATTTGATCCAACCAAGTGTCTATGTGTTTCATCTCTATTTTAAGTTTCAGTCCTTTAATGAAATGGGTTATTTTCTATAATTAATTTCTTTTGTTATAATTGTCAGTAGGCCAAAAGTCCAATTTGCACTCCAATATTTTGTCCTAATTTCACATTAGAGTTTATCATTTTTTTTGAGTCAAATCGGAACTTAAGTTTTTCAAATTTGGCTCAAATTAGACACTTTCGAATACAATTAAATCCTATAACTTTTTTGGAGTACAATTAAGTCCTATAGATTTTTAAAAAATAATTTTAATATATATATAACCTAATTATAAAGTTTTAAAATTTTTTAAACCTACACAATAATTTTTAAAAATTTTTCTTGAATTTTCAAAACTCTAAAATCAAGTGATACCCATTTCAAAAAAAAAAAAAGACCTATCTTATTCGTTAATATAAATAGCAAATTGATAATTGACCCAAAATTTGATTTTAACAGTTGAATTAAAAAATTTGATTTGATTCAACTATTATTTGAAATTTGCTTTTAATGGTTTAAAATTTTTTTGATTCAAAATTTTTTTATTTAACCATTAAAATCAAAATTTAGGTCAATTATCAATTTGCTATTTATATTAATGAATAAAATTGGTCATTTTTTAAAATGTATATCGCTTGATTATAAAGTTTTTAGTATTTAAAACAAAATTTTTTTAAAAAGTATTGTTTGGATTTAAAAATTTTTAAAATTTTATAATTCTGTTATATATATATATATAAACTTTATTTGTTAATTAACCATTAAAATTAAATTTTTTAATTTATAGGACTTAATTATACTAAAAAAAAATTATAGGATTTAATTGAATTCAAAAAGGTCCAAATTGAGCCAAATTTAAAAAGATTAAGTTCCAATTTAGCTAAAAAAATGATAAGGTCCAATGTAAAATTAGAACAAAACGTTAGGGTGTAAATTGGACCTTTGGCCATTGTCAGTATGATTATTGAATGATTGAAAGTTGAATTTTTTTTTTTTTTTTTGTATATTTCAAAAGAAGAAATTTAAAAAATTAATAGTAATTTGGAAGGTTGAATGTATGTTAGGATGCATTAGTTTTTAGGATATTTTATGTGTGTTTTAGGTTCAATTATAGCTTTAAATTAGGTTAATTTCATGGCTTATAGATCTGATTAATTATTTTTGGTTCATTGAAAGAATAGGTGGAAAGAGATGGTAAAATGAATCAAGGGGAAGAAATTGCCAAGTTTAGGGACTTAGAAGCATTTTGGAGATTGCTAGAAGCTGGCGATCGTAGTATTGATCTTTCAGGTATGATCGCTAGGAGTTGGTGATCGTAGCTACTTCACCAGGCTGGCAATCGTAGGACCCTGAAAATTCCCAAAAGCTTAATTTTCGCTACTGAAATGATAACGTGGGCAAATCTTAGGGCGAATTTTATGGAATCTTTTATGATTTTTCTAGAAGAGGATATACCCATCTCACCCATTTGAGAGGACATTCTAGAGACTCCTAAGAAGAAGAATAATTTCTCTACAATAAGAAGAAGAAGAAAAAGAAAAAAGATTTGAAAAACTAAGAGACCGCAACTAGTTTTTCTTCTCTTTTCCTTCACTTTTCTTGTAATTAAATTGAATTCATGGCTTTTCTTCAAGAGATTAAGATGATGATGTTGAATGTCATTATAAGGAACTAACTTTTTTATGCTAAGGATTATAAATCTAACTTAAATCAAATGTTTGTTTCTTTTACCCATTGACTTTTATGCATATTATGTTTGTTGCTTTTAATACTTGTTATTAGTTGGCCAACTTTACATGTTTTTAATTGAATCTATATGTTGATTCTCAAATTTCAGCAATCTTCCAAAATGGTTTAATGATGAAAATAATTCACTAGAGAATGTAAGAAAACTATGGTTGGAGCTTCATATGCATGCTTTGACCATTCAGAACTCTAAAACCAAACCATTTTTCATCTCTAAACTCATAAAGTTACAAACTTTAAGTCCGGTAGAAGTCCAAAGATCCTAAAAAGGACCAACAAGAACTCTAAAAACCCTAAAAAGCTAGTGTAATAGTATGAGAAGGCCCATGCCCATCCTCATGGGCACGTGCCCATTAGCATAGGCATGTGCTCATAGGCATGTGCCCATGATTTATGGGCATGCACCCATAAAGGGATTTTGGGGTTGTCTATAAATTAAGACCCTTTCTCCATTTTCAAGGAGACCTTTTTTCAAAAAAATTTACTAAAGGAGAGGAAGCTCCTGCGTTTTAACGCATGAGAAGAGGAAGAAGAAGGAAAGGAAGTTACTTTAAAGAAGAATGAGAAGATAAAGACGTAGACACTGTAGCTAGGGTTTTTAACTTCTCAAAATCTAAATATATAAGAGCTAAAATCTTGTGAGTGGACTTCTTTTTAGTTTGTTTCTTAATTTAAATTTAAATTATTGGAGTTTTGAATTTTTTGGACAAAATATTATTTTAAATTATAAGGTTAAATTATAATGCATACATTATCATGTTATAAATGTACTAAAATGGTTAAAATATGTATTGTGGTATGTTATGAAGCAATTGGTGGTGAAAACTTAGATTTTTAGTTGTAGTTGTCATTTTCAAGTGTAGTATGCCTCTGTGATGTAATTAAGCAATGCCTGATCATTCTAGTGATGCCTTAGAACACAGAGAAGGCACCTCAATGTTAGGCAATGCTTTAGTATTGAGGAGACACCTGTGTAATAAGGCATTTGTGTAATAAGGCGATGCTTTAGCACAGAGGAGGTGCCTCTGTGGCCAGTTTCTGCAACCAAATACACTTAAATAGAAACTGATGTAACTTAATCTTAACCAAAAATATGTGTACATACCTGAAATGCTACAATTAACTCAAATGGGTTAAAAATGAACCCGTTTATAAAAAAGACATACAATTGAATTACAGACAATCAAAATTCTAATCAACCTATATATTGTGAGGATGACGATTATAAGTTGTACACTTATAAAGTATAAGATCATTTGCTAAACTCTTAAGTCTCAGACACAAAGACTAAAATCATGTTTAATAATAAGTCAAATTGAGAGAAAATCAAAATAAACATATGAAAATAAACCAAAGAAAATGACATGTTCCAAACGATAATGGAACTGAATTGTTATAAGTTGATAATGCGATAATATATATATATATATATATATATATATATATATATATATAGATGTGTGTGTGTGTGTGTGTGTGTGTGTTTGATAACTATCTTTAGGACAACACATGAATTCAATGGTGCCTTTGGGGCGAATCTATGTGGTTGAAACCTATGCATACGGATTTATTGAGAAATGATATTATGAGATACAGTCAATATGGACTGTATGAGACTCTTGAGTTGAGATACTGAGAATTATGATACATGGATCCACAGTGATATATCAGAGTGATATAACGATATGGTGAGATCATTCTCAGTATCTCAACTCAAGAGTCTCATACAGTCCACACTGACTGTATCTCATAATATCATTTCTCAATATATATATATATAAACATGAAATGAGCTCGTAAAATTAGAAAATTATAATATATATAAACATGAAATGAGTTCGTAAGCTCATAAAAGTATAATATACAATATAAAGGACGTGATGAATAAATTATTGAAAATGAGAATTTGAAAGAGAAATTTTGTTATTGTACAACAAACATTTGTACGATAAGAACATGAATGTGAACTCAATAATATTATGTTAATCATAATAAAAATGAAATGAAATGAAATTAAGTGCATTCATTCTTGGAACTCGGTAATTACTTGAATATTAATATTTTATTTTAAATTTCATTTATTTATTATTATTTTAATTATTGGATCGTTGGTTATAAGATCCTTTATAGTTGAGTTTTATTGTTATTTATGTTCACTCATTAGGTAATTTCTCGACGAAAATACTCACACTCTTTATTTATAAAATTATTTTCAGTTTAGGTATTTAGTTCAGTGTAGCTAGTCTTAGGAGTATGGTTGTACAGTGGACTACTATGACATATGAGATTACAGAGTCAGAGACATTGGTTAAGTACATAGTGTGCCATGACATGGATCCAGATTTGACCTTCAGAGTTATAGTAGAGCCCATAGGTGCATCTATTCATATCTCTACTATTAAAGAGGAGCACTTGAATAGTATTTGTTCCACATTTTAGGTGTTTTATAACTGATGTTCAGGTCACACTAACTCGGGTGTGATGAGTGAAGCATGCCTTATTTTTTTTTATCTTTTTTCCCTGATGCTATACTACACTCTTAGAGTTATACTGGGTATTTTTGTGCTAGAGTTGGGTATTTTATGATAGTCTTGGCTAGGATACTGCAGTCACTTATTTCATGCATCTCATATTAGTCGATTAGGAACCCAACCTAGAGAGAAAAATGTCGGGGCTAATATGGATATGTATTTTGTAATTTATTTTATGGCATCTGATACTCTCGTTTATAGATATTTGTGTATATATTTATAGAAACATATGTTGGGTGTTAGGACACCTAAGTACTGATGTATTCCACATATTTATATTATGATATGTTGATTGTTTTAGTATATCTCTTGCCCTCATTTATTATAAATGGGATAATATGGTATGCATGGTTTATATTATCTATACTGGTGGTATCATTTGATGAAAATATCAAATTATTATAGATGAGGTTTAGTGTTTATTGTGGATAGAATAAGTAATATCCATTTCTGTCCATAATATTATTAGATGGGTATTCTGGTGGAGTATGGTGGGGATGGGTGTTACATTTTATTGGTATAAAAGTTCTAAGTTATTAAGTTTTGTAGACATTAAGAAACATTAAACTTAGTGGATACTAGTAATAATTTGGGTTTTGATGGCAAGAATTATTGAAGTATATCGATTTGAATTTTAGGAAGATGACAAGAACTAGAGGTGGTTTTAGAGAAGAACATAGTCATGGTCGTGGTCAAGGTAGAGGTAGAGGACGTAGTGTCCAAGATGATAGAGCTGAGTTACTAAAGTTAGCTAATCTCTCAACTAGGAGTCGAGCATTGCCACGAGATTCATCTTTATTGTTAGCATCAGTTGGTAATGAGAGGGATGAAATGCATAATGCTCAAACAAGGAGTCAACAAGACAGTTATATACCTGCTGCTTCTATCTCAATTTTCAAGTATGTGTCAAGAAGAGCACAAAATAATTATTAACCACCACATCCAATGATGCCAATGAATATGCCAAATCAGTAAGCACCACCAGTAGTACATATAAATACTACTAATTTAGCATGTACGATGGCAACGGTAATGTCAGAGAGGGAAATGTATAAGAAACTGGGAGACATTATCAAACATGCTAAGAAGTGTGGAGCATATAACTTTTATGGTACGATAGACCCTGGTCAAGCTGACAAATGATGTTATATTAGTTATGGATGGTTTAAGTCGATACCGAGCAAATGTGAATTATTATGAAAAGTAAGTAATGTTTGAGAAAGAAGATAGTGGAAGAATTTATTTTATTGAAAAAGGTAGGAAGGTGGCTACTAAGATTATTTTGGCTTTGACAACTATGAAATATCTTATAAAAGAATATGAAGCTTATTTAGCTTCTGTGATTGATAAAGGAAAGAAAGGAGTATCATGAGAAAGTGTGCCTGTGGCAAATGAATTTGAGGATATATTTCCAAAAGATTTGATGATATATTTAAAATTTGAACTTTTACTAGGAACATCATTTATATTACAAGCACCGTATAGGATGGCTCTAGCTGAACTGAAGAAGTTGAAGGTATAATTACAAGAGTTATTGGATAAAGGTTTTATTTGACCCAGTTTCTCTCCATGGGGTGTACCTGTATTGTTTGTAAAGAAGAAGGATGAATCATTGTGATTATGCATCGATTATAGATAGTTAAATTATATTACAGTTAGGAATAAATACCCTCTGTCAAGGATAAATCATTTATTTGATCAGCTGCAACGGGCAGCAATATTTTTGAAGATAGATATGAGGTCTAGCTATCATGAATTGAGAATTAAGAAGTCAGATGTGCTTAAAACTACTTTTAGAACTATATATAGACATTATGAATTCTTGATGATGCCATTTGGACTGACGAATGCACCAGTATCATTTATGGATTTAATGAATTGAGTTTTCAAACCTTACCTGGATAAGTATGTAATTGTGTTCATTGATGACATTCTAGTGTATTCTAAATCCAAGGAGGAACATAAGGATCATTTGAGGACTGTGTTGGAAATTTTGAGGGATAAGTAGCTATTTATGAAGTTTAGCAAATGTGAATTTTTGTTGGATAAAGTAGTATTTATGGGACATGTGATATCCGCAAAAGGGGTATACGTTGATCCTAATAAGGTTACTACTATAGTAAATTAGGAACTACCTAAGAATATGACTGAAGTTCGGAGTTTCTTAGGTTTGGTAGGTTATTATAGAATATTTATACAAGATTTCTTAATTATTGCATCACCATTGACAAAATTATTAAGAAAGAATGTGAAGTTTCTTTATACTCTTTAGTGCCAGTAAAGTTTTAAAATTTTAAAAGAAAGATTAATTACTGTGCATGTGTTAACATTACCTATTGAGGAAGGGAAATATATTATATATAGTGATGCTTCAAGACAAAGAATTAGTTATATATTGATGCAATATAGTAAGTTAATTGCCTACGCATCACGACAACTAAAACCGCATGAGCAGAACTATCCCACACATGATTTGGAACTGGTTGCAGTGATCTTTGCATTGAAAATATGAAGGCATTATCTTTATGGGGTACTATGTCAAATTTTCACAGACCATAAGAGTTTGAAGTATACATTAAGCTAGAAGGATTTGAATTTGAGATAAAAGAGATGGGTGGAATTGTTAAAGGATTATGATTGCACGATTGAATATTACCCTAGTAAGGCCAATGTAGTAGCAGATGCACTTAGTCAGAAATCAACTGGGAATCTGTACTACATTCGTAAGTAAGAATGCCATTATTAGTGGAGTTAAGGAGATTAAGTGTTGTGTTTAGCCTAAATGCTTCAGAAGGCATATTAGCTACTTTGAAAGTAAGACCACTATTAATGGAAAGAATAGTGCAATTGTAAAGGACCAATGCTGAAGTAAAAAAGTTATATGAGGATATTAAGAATGGAAGGAATAAGGATATAAATCATGATAGTGATGGAGTATTGAGGTTGGGAAAAAGAATATATGTGCCAAATGAGGGTGAATTAAGAAGAGAAATTTTAGAGGAAGTAAATTGCTTTGCTTATGTAATGCATCCAGGTAGCACAAATATGTATAGAATTTTAAAAGAGCATTATTAGTGGAAAGGAATGAAGAAAGACATAGCGGATTATATTTTCAAGTGCTTAACTTGTCAGCAAATTAAGGCTGAGCATAGACATCCAACTAGTTTATTACAATCTTTGCCAATATCAGAATGGAAATGGGAATATCTAACAATAGATTTCATCGTTGGATTGTTGAGACTCAATAAAAAAAATAATGCACTGTGGGTGATTGTGGATCGATTCACTAAGTCAGTATATTTCTTACTAATCAAGATTAGTTATAATTTAAGCAAGCTAGCAGAGTTGTATATTAGAGAAGTAATAAGGTTGCATGGAACACCTGTGTTAATAACGTCACATCATGTCCCGAGATTTACTTCATGATTCTAGTCTAATTTACTAGAAGCTTTAGGTGCTAAATTGAGGTTTAGTACTGTTTTTCATCCTCAAACTGATGGACAATCTAAAAGAATACGAGTGTTAGAGGATATATTGAGAGCCAGTGCTTTGAATTTTGGTGGTAATTTGGATAAGCAAGTAACTTTAATGGAATTTGCCTATAATAATAGTTATCAAAGTAGTTTAGATATGGCACTGTTTAAGGTTCTATATGGTAGGAAGTGTAGAACACCTATTTGTTGGGAAAAAGTCAGAAAAAGGAAATTATTTGGACCTGAATTAGTTCAGTTAACTACGGATAATATCTTAACAGTTAGGGCAAATCTTAAAGCGGCTCAGAATAGACAACAGAGTTACGCCAAACTTAAGTGAGCCAATATTGAGTTTGATATGGGTGATAAGGTGTTTCTAAAGATATCTCTATGGAAAGGCGTAATAAGGTTTGGTAAGCGAAGGAAATTAAGCCCAAGGTTCATTGGGCTATACGAAGTGATTAAGCATATTGGACTTGTAACTTATCGATTAGTGTTGACCCTTTGCATGATATATGTGTTGATTAATCTTAAATTAACTTTTATTTTGACTTTAACAATCAATTTTATGTTACTAACATGTTTGTTTAAGTGTGATTATAAGCTAGATTTCATTAGTTGATAAAGCAAGCATTAGAGGTTGAATTAAAGCTTCATTATAGTCCTTAATTGTCCCTTCTAATGTCCCTTAAAGTCACATGGATGATCACAACTCATATGGGATCAATTGGAGATAAAATATGCAAATTTGACTAGAGTTGACTGCCGCTCATGATCCTATCACGACTGTGAGCAGCAACCGTGAGGAGAGCTGGCCTGCACAAGGGAAACAAGAAGAAAGAGTTGTTGTCACACCCCGTCCCATATAGCCCAAGGTGGACAGTTAGCATCTCATCCTGTCTCACACAGCCCAAAATGGATACTAAAACTCTTTCAAAAATACTTTTAAGAAAACATATTTAATAAAATAAGTAAAGTTTATATAGTTATAAAGGTAATATGTAGGTATAAAAATTTACTTAATCTTCAGGAAGACTAATAAAAGTAAAATTTACAATAGTTTTAATATTATTAATATTTGCAAAACGTATTTACATATAATTCTATAGTTGCATTATACAAAATACACCACAAAATATATGAGAGCAGCATCAGACGAGGTGTTTGGCCAACCTTAAACAATATGACTACAAAACTCTCTCAGCTCACTCCACCTACTATCAAGCCCTGCTATCTAAAAAATTTATAAAACAGAGTAAAATGAGTACAAAAATACTCAATGAATAGATATATTAAGCAGAAAATAATTTGATTAAACCAATTGCCTGAAACTTCTTATATCTGAATACTAGAGTATTCGAAATCATATTATAAACACTTGAAACATTAAAACCATTTTTGCTTTCAAACCTATACATGATTTAGCCAAGTAAAATATATGCCTTTGCAAAAACATTAATACAAGTTTTATATGTATTGGCCATCCCTATAACAAATATCACAACCCGGCCATAACAAACAAGCCATCACAAACTCAATCTCTAGGCACACTTGAAGGCTAACCCTTCAACTACATTAGCACGGAACGACCCTTCTTCCTTCACCATCTTGCAATCAAGTACCCTGTTGTTTATTATGCAATAACAACCAAACCAATCTCAAATGTGCATATATCATCTCAACACATCCACATAACTCATATATGGTGGCAATACACAAACCAAATACCATTTCCATCAAATAACTAGTCAAGCAATTCTTTCACAATCATTGTTCAACAAAGTATTTAAATTCAAACACCACTCATCATAATTCAAGTAAGAAAACCAAGTTAATCTCAATTCATTAAGTAATTAAAATATTCTTCAATCAAATTACTAAAACAAGTATATAGTAATAACACATTTATCTTGTAATTTTAACCTTGAAAGCTTGAAGTTAAAATATGTAATTTAAGTATCAACAAGGCCATTCTAATAAATCAATTCATTTTCATAAAACAATATTAAAAATATCATTTCATTGTTATTATAAAAAGATTTAAAAGGCTTGAATATCTACTCACCAAAATAACCTATAAAACACACACAACTTGATCACCGATTTGTTCAATTTCCATCGACACCTTCCTTTCCTTTTCCAGAACCTACCACATGTAATTTTATTTATAAATCATTAATATAATATGCCTATATACTGCCCTAATCATGCAGCCCTTAAATGATGTGCAAAACATGCAAATCAATTTAATTCTACCAATCTGACCCATATGCTCTAAAAGAGCTGTTTCAGGCCTAATTTTGAAAAATTAGTGGGAATTATTCACAATCAATTTGAACTCAAAATTTGGAAAAGTAATATATTTGTGTGTCTAGAATATCCTGTAAAAATTTCACTTAAATTAGATAATTATAAAAATAATTATAACCATCTGAATACAACCAGGTCTTAAATCCTGACAGATTAAGCAATAAAAAGTACAGCCTTATTCAACCCTACTACAGACCGAATCAACTCAAACTTAAAACTAAAAAGTTATAGAGGGCCCTTTTAAGTTTCTATAGAATCAAAACATGCTTAATTAAGAGCTTTTTAACTCAAGTTATGAAAAAAACACCGAGACTGCAAAATCAGGATAATCAAACCCGAAAACAGCAGCATATAAATCCTAACTAAAATCAACCAAAACTTTCAAATCAACAAGCAAATGAAATTATAGAGCCTTTAAAATTGATGTTTATTACCTGTAAAAGATTTAAAACCTTCAGATTCTCTTAGAAAAATCAGCTCCAAAGAGTAGAGATCAAGAGTTCTTCCTAACTTCTCTTATATGTTTATATGCTTGTCTTCCTCTTTTTTTTTCTCTACCCAACCTACATACTTTCACACTATGAAAATGAATTTAAGTATGTTTCTAGCCATTATTTGGATAATTTGACTTGAAAAGTATCTATTTAGCTCCTTAATGAAAGGTTCATATTACCTATACATCCTCAAACCTCTAATTGTTCCATTTAAGCCATTTATTCTTTCCAATCGAGTCCACACCTTTCCTTGATACTTGAGTCCTCCTTTAATTTCAATTTGACTTTATATTATTTATTTCCACTTAAATTTACTCCAATTGAGTGTCATCAAAATTTAAAACTTCTTGCTCTTTAACCAAGTACCAATCTCAATTCAAACCTACGCCTAGCTTAACTATACATGCTTATCCTAACTTAATTCAATCATCCTATCTTAATTCACTCAAAATGTGTAATATGATAATGCAATGCATAATAGATGGACATGCATTTAGTACATGAATGTGACAATCCTCCCTACCTTAGGAAATTTTATCCCCGAAATTCAATGCATTCTCTCAAAATATATTTAACCTACTATAAGTGACATCAAGTGATGGTGCTAACTCCTGTTGTGTCATTGCAAATACTCTGGGTTGCACTGAAGATCCCTCTATTTGTACAGGCTGAATAGGATGTGTTGATGTAAATGCACCACCCTCTCTACTAACACTAACTCCTAGACCTCTATTTGAGCCTCTACTAAGGCCAAAAATCCTACCTCCTCTACCAGTTGTGCTTTAGACTCCTCTACTAGTACTGGTGTCAAACCATATAAGGTTAGGACAATCCCTCCTAATGTGCCCGGATCCACCACACTCAAAGCATTGGATGATTCTCTTTCTATAGTCTCCTCCTTTGTGGATGTGGCCACAAGTAATACAAGGTGTAGTCCTTCTAAATGAACTACCTACACGGGCCACTAGTTGTCTTACAGAACTCTGACTAAACTGAGAAGACTGTGGTCTATCAGTGCCTGACTATGTCCAAGGTCCTCTATTGTCCTTGGAATCTTCTATCTTTGATCTTTGTTGGGATCTACCAGGTGCCTTATTAAATTTCCTCTTATTCACTATCCAGATTGGGGACTTTGACCTGCTCTCTTGGTCAATTTCCTCTCTCAACTTTTCCTTTTCTATTGCCTTTTTAACCCAGCCCCTAAAATTTTGGCCATTATAAAGTGATAATTCATTACAGTCTGTAAGCCCTCTTTAAACCTATAACATTTCTGAGCTTGAGTTGGAAAAATATCTGAAGTATACCTATACAACTCTTCAAATTTATCCACATATTCTTACACTAACATTGTCCCTTGTTTTAAAGTAATAAATTCATTTTGCCTTTCAGCCTTGAATGCATCTGTCAAGTATTCCTTGCAAAACTCAGCCTTGAATGCATCCCAAGTTAAATGTCCTCTATGTAACAATCTAACTTGAGTAAACCATACATCTGCCATATCATCTAGAAGGCCATACACATTATCAACTTTTTGTGCCTCAGTCAATGCAACTGTATTAAAAGATTTCTCTATAGCTCTTAACCATTTGTCTGCCTCTCAAGAATCAATAGAGCCATGAAAGTCAAATGCCCCACATTTCTAAGCATGCTCAATTATACCTCCAAGTTTCCTTCTATGCTCATGAGCTGCCAAAGTAGCAACAATAGTCTCTGCAAGTACCTTAGGGTCAAGCTACAGAATAGGTACAACAAGGGGTGGAGGAGGTGGAGGTTGCTCAACAACAGCAGTCCTATCCTCTGACTCTAACTCAGGATTAGCACTACCTTTAAACTTATTATGATCTCTAACCTGTTGGCCAATATTCTCTCGTCGAGGTCTACCTCGTCCTCTCCTAGGTGGCATCCTTTTAAAAACATAACAATACAAGTATAAGTGATATAATTTAAAAATTCATTTTTAAAACTTACACATAATGGACAAATAAATAAATATATAAATAATGTTTATCCAAAACTCCTTGTGTAAAAAAAATCAAGAACCAAGACTTTATAAGTAAGAAAACGAGTATCCAAAGTTCTGGTACCAAAAATGTCACACCCTGTCCCATATAGCCCGAGGTGGACAGTTAGCATCTCATCTTATCTCACATAGCCCACAATGGATACTAAAACTCCTTCCAAAAACACTTTTTAAAAAGCATATTTAATGAAAATAAGTAAAGTTTATGTAGTTATAAAGGTAATATGTAGGTATAAAAATTTGCTTAATCTTCGGGAAGACTAATAAAAGTAAAATTTACAAAAGTTTTAATATTATTAAAATATGCAAAATGTATTTACATATAATTCCATAGTTGCATTATACAAAAAACACCACAAAATATATAAGAGTAGCATCAGACGAGATGTTTGGCCAACCTTGAATAATATGACTACAAAACTCTCTCGGCTCACTCCACCTACTATCAAACCCCGTTATCTGAAAAATTCATAAAACATAGTAAAATGAGTACAAAAATACTCAATGAATAGATATATCAAGCAGAAAATAGTTCAATTAAACTAATTGCCTGAAACTTCTCAAATCTGAATATTAGAGTATTCAAAATCATATTATAAACACTTGAAACATTGAAACCATTCTTGCTTTCAAACTTATACATAATTTAGCCAAGTAAAACACAAGCCCTTGCAAAAACATTAGTACAAGTTTTATATATATTGGCCATCCTTATAACAAACATCACAACTCGGCCATAACATACATGCCATCACAAACTCAATCTCTAGGCACACTTGAATGCTAATCCTTTAACTACATAATAGTATGCAAAATAGCATAGTAATTTAGGATCATTTTGTTGACTTTTTAGTTAATTTGTATTTGCATTGTGTTTAGTTATTATGTTATTATTGTTAGTTGTGAGTTTTTATTTGCTTTAATGTTATTTATATGATTTGTAAGTTATTTTGGACTAATCTCAAGCTTAAAGTTGCTTTAGAGTGCATTGAAATGAAGTTTGGTGTTCAAAAAGTCAATGGAAGAAATTCAGGAGGCGTGCTGACTCGTACGCCCATGCCGACTTATGACAGCAAGTAGATGTGCCGACTCGTCCCATCTGTTGGTGCCAACTCAAGCCGAAAGAAGAAGCCCTGTGCTGACTCGTTCCATTGTGCCGAGTCATGACAGAGGGCAGCCGTGCCGACTCACATACGACTCGGTATAGTGTGCCGAGTAGTTTAGGTACCTTTTCTTTGCACCCTTTTAAATTTGACCCCTCTCCAAAAGTGTATGAATTGGGATATTTAGGAGGCCTATAAATATATGTATTGACATCATTTTAGACATAATTACATATAAAAAAATAATTAGTTATTTTGTTTAAAGTATTATCTTTGTTTAGTTAGTATTATTAGTACAATTCAAAGTATCAAGAGAAGATCATTCAAGCAAGTCAAGGATACATTAAGAAGGCTATCTACATTCAAGTTCTATCTTTCTCTCTATTAGTACTTGATATTTATTATACCTTTTTATTGTTGTTTTATGTTTAATATGTACCTTGGCTAAGCCATTGTTTGTTAGAATTGCAAAAAAGAATGAATCAATGAACTATATTTTTTATTTTATTTTATATGAATGATTTGATTTTAATTGTGAGTTTGAATGTGTTGTGTATGATTGGCCAGCATATATGACTTATTAATCAAATTGTATGCAATGACAATTAGTGCATTTTGGTGAAAATACAATTGAATTCATTAAAGATTATGAAATCACTTGGAGACAAGAATTTCTATTTAAAGGATAAAAAATTATAAACCTTGCATGGTAATTCAATGGATTTTGTTTATCTCTACAATATCATAAGAGTGCTTGTAGACTCTAAATAAAATTACCTTTAATTGACAATGAGAGTTGCTCTTAAGGACTCTAGGTCTAATTGATAATGAGAATTGCTTTTAGAACTTATACCATGTTTTCTAATCATTGCATGTAATCATTTGTTTATTTTTTTTAGTTCTTGATAAATTCCGAATTGTATTTTTAATGAACCCTACTTGAACTTGATATTAGAATAATAAGATTAATTAGCATAGTTAGTAATTATTTAGAATAGTTATAATAAATCAACATTTTCACTATTATTGTTTGCCTATCCATCTAACTATCTATCCGGTTAATATAAAATTACTCTAAATTTCTGAGTGTACGACATCCTACTTACTCTATATTTAGTCTTAGAGACTAGAGTATTATAATTTGACCCACATTACTACATTAGTACGGAACGACCCTTCTTTCTTCATCATTTTGTAATCAAGTGCCTTGTTGTTTATTGAAATAATAACCGAACCAATCTCAAATATGCATATATCATCTCAGCACATCCACACAACTCATATAGGGTGACAATACACAAACTAAATACTATTTCCATCAAATAACTAGTCAAGCAATTCTTTTACAATCATTGTTCAATAAAGTATTTAAATTCAAACACCACTCATCATAATCCAAGTAAAAAAACCAAGTTAATCTCAATTCATTAAGTAATTAAATATTCTTAAATCAAATTACCAAATCAAGTATATAGTAATAACACATTTAACTTATAATTTTAACCTTGAAAGCTTGAAGTTAAAATATGTAATTAAAGTATCAACAAGGCTGAATTGAAACTATTATAATATATCAATTCAGTTTCATAAAACAATATTAAAAATATCATTTCATTGTTATTATAAAAAGATTTAAAAGGCTTGAATATCTACTCACCAAAATAGCCTATAAAACACACATAACTTGATCACCGATTTGTTCAATTTCCACTGACACCTTCTTTTCATTTTCCAGTACCTACCATATGCAATTTCATTTATAAATCATCAATATAATATGCCTATATACTTCCCTAATTATGCAACCCTCAAATGATGTGTAAAACATGCAAATCAATTTAATTCTACCAATCTGACCCATATGCTCTAAAAGAGCTGTTTCAGGCCTAACTTTGAAAAATTACTGGGAATTATTCACGATGAATTTGAACCCAAAATTTGGAATAGTAATATATTTATGTGTCTAGAATATCCTGTAAATATTTCACTTAAATTAGATAAATATAAAAATAATTATAACCATCTGAATATAACCAGGTCTTAAATCTTGACAGATTGAGCTATAAAAAGTACAGCCTAATTCACCCGTACTATGAACCAAATCAACTCAAACTTAAAACTACAAAGTTATATAGGGCTCTTTTAAGTTTCTATAGAATCAGACCATGCTTAATTTAGATCTTTTCAACTCTAGTTATGAAGAAAAAATAGAGACTGCAAAATTAGGATAATCAAACCCGAAAACAGCAACATATAAACCCTAACTAAAATCAACCAAAACTTTCAAATCACCAAGCAAATGAAATTATAAAGCCTTTAAAATTGATGTTTATTACCTGAAAAAGATTTAGAACCTTCAAATTTCCTTGGAAAAATCAGTTCCAAAGAGTAGAGATTAAAAGTTCTTCCGAACTTCTTTTATATGTTTATATGCTTGTCTTCCTCTTTTTTTTTTTCTGTACCTAACCTACATACTTTCACACTATGGAAATGAATTTAAGTATGTTTCCAGCCATTATTTGGATAATTTGACTTGAAAAGTATCTATTTAGCCCTTTAATGAAAGGTTCATATTACCTATACATCTTCAAATCTCTAATTGTTCCATTTAAGCCATTTATTCTTTCCAATCGAGTCCACACCTTTCCTTGACACTTGAGTCCTCATTTAAATTTCAATTTGACTTCATATTATTTATTCCTACTTAAATTTACTCCAATTGAGTGTCATCAAAATTTAAAACTTCTCGCTCCTTAACCAAGTACCAATCTCAATTCAAACCTACGCCTAGCTTAACTATACATGCTTATCCTAACTTAATTCAATCATCCTATCTTAATTCACTCAAAATGTATAATATGATAATGCAATGTATAATAAATGGATATGCATTTAGTACACCGGTGTGACAGCTGTCCTGCTCATGATCTGCCCCTCACAATCGTGAGATAGGTGGTCACGATCGTGAGGAGCATATCACGATCCTGACAACCTTCCAATGGGTAAATTTTAGCTCTAACGGTTATATTTTCATCCCTCATGACCGTGAGGAGCGTATTCTTTACAAAAAATCTAAAAGTTTATTAAATGAAGCTTGAAGAAGTTTTGGACACATTCAATGGTTCCTAACAGCTAGTTTTCATCCTCCAACTATAAATACAAGGTTTAGAACTTCATTTAAGAAATTAGAGAGTTGGTGGAGCAATTGAGAAATTATTGATTATTTATTGTGAGGATTAAAGCATTGTATATTTTAATTCTTATTTGTATTTTCTTTTGCATTCGATAGTTAGGGAGTGTTAGTTGATAGGATCTCTCTTTCTACACTTTTTTTGGGATTAAGAAGTGGGTAGTAAGGATCTAAATCAACAAGGTTTAAGTGTTAGCCTTGGAAAATATTTGAGTTGTGAAAGGTTTAAGTGTAAGCCTTGAGAAAAATACTTGGGTTGTAAGAGGTTAGTGTTGAGCCTAGAAAAATATATTTATAAAAATTTGGTGTGAGTCTTAAAACACTTGTATCAATCTTGAGAAATAAAATTGGAGTGGTTTAAAATCCTAACTTGGAGATAAGTTAGGTAGGGATGTAAGATTGGTTAATAATCTGAACTCCTTAAAATCATTATGTCTTTGAATGTGTTGGTTGTTCCCTTTTTAATTTTCTTTTAACTTTTCAATTTTCCTCTAAACCACATATTAGCCCTATTCACCACCCCTCTAGGGCTTTTTCAATTGGCATCAGATCTTAAATTCTAGGTACTTTATTATTAAAATTCAATATCATAGGGAGTGAATTTTTTTCTTTCCAAACCTATAGACCCTTCTTTGATGGGGTGACTACCCTTTTTGGAAACATAAAATGGAGCTTTATCTTGATAGTGATCCCATTAGATTATGGGATATGGTCTTAGATGGATGGAATCCTCCCATGAAGATAGTAGAAGGCATTTAAGTTCCAAAGAAAAGAAATGAGTGGTCTCAAGAAGAGAAAGAGGAGAACCATAAAAATAAAAGGGCTATATCGATTTTTATAGCTTCCATGTCAAGAGAGGAAAGAGGAAAAATTCAACTTTATATTTCGACAAACCTTGGAGAATCATTTTGAAGGCAACATCCAAGTTAGATCTAAGAAAGTATAACTCCATGTCTATGAGTATGAACTCTTTAAGATGAAGCCTCAAAAATCTATCACCGAAATGATAAATCGATTGAATGCCCTATTGACAACTTTGAGAAAGTTAGGCAAGCATTATTCAAAGGAAGAAGTAAACACAAAAATCTTGAGAGTGCTACCCAAGAAAGATTGGAAATCAAGGGAAACTTCAATTGAAGAATCTCATGACCTCTCTAAGCTTTCAATCGACATCCTTATTAGTAAGCTTCTTACTCATGAGCTTACTTTGAGGCAAAAGAAAGAGGAACAATAAGGCAAAGAAGAAAAAAAAAGCCTTACATTCAAAGCGTCACAAGACTAAATGATGAAGATGCCCTTGAAGATTCAAGTGAAGATAATGATGAGATCACATCACTCATAAAAAGCATCATGAAGTACTTAAAAAGAAAAAACTTGAGTAAGCACAAGAAATCCAAGAGAGGTGGCTCCAAAAAGGCCAAAGAAGTTATATGCTTTAAGTGCAATAGGCCCGGTCACATTCAAGATAAATGTCCTAAGCTCAAGCACAAATATAAGGGAGTAAAGGAAAGGAGAAAAGCTTTTAAAGCTACTTAGGATGACTCTTCCGAATCTGAGATGGAGGAGGAGCAACAAAAAGCTTCCAACTTTTGCTTTATAGCCTTAAAGGACAATCATGAGGTACATTTCTTATCTAATTCCTCTTGTGATGACTTTTGTAACTATGATTATGATGATGGTGAGGAACTTAATGATGAGAGCTCTATTGTTAGCAAAATTGTTTTAAAATTTTCTTTCAAAAAAAAAGTTATATAAATTAGATCTTTTAAAAATGTCAAAAGAATTTGATAATTTGAAAGATAAGTTTTCCAAAGTGACCTCTTTACATGAGCAACTCTCTAATGATTTGAAAGCTTCTACCTATTTGAAATGTGAATTTGATAAAACTAGAAAAGAGAATGACAAGCTTTCTAAAGAAGTTTTAGAACTAAAGAATTCTATTTCTAAGTTTTATAAAGGAAAGGAAACTCTAGATGCTCTTTTAACTTCTAAAAAATTTTATGGCAATACCTATGGTATTGGATATGAACATGGAGCATCATCATTATCATCCTCTCATAATATATTGGTGAAAGCTAACCATGATTTATCACATGCTCCTAGTGGTAGTGCTAAGACTCAAGCCACATTTGCTAAAAAGTCTAATATGCTAGAGCTAAGTTTTTTAAGACTTATCCCTATAAGGATCGAAGGTCTAAGGCATAAGCCAAAAGACCTCAATCCAAGCATACTTTCATGTACACAAAGAAGCACACACTTGAGCATGTAATACCACACCATAAAGTGCATACTTATGAATGCATAACATATGCACACTTTAGAACTCACTTTCCTAGTAGAAAATATGTGCAACACTTTCATGGTAAGAGTACTTATGTACCAAGGCACAATAGATTTGCTAATGTTAGATGCTTATATTGCATAAGATTAGGACATACTAGCAATGTATGTTACTATAGGAAGCTTCATCTTCATCTCTTACCTAAATATTATTTTAAAACTAATCAACCAAGACCTATTAAAGTTTGGGTTCAAAAGGTGGATTGATCTTAAGATGTTCTTGCTTAAATTGATTGTATTTATATGTTTTTATGAGTTACTTATTTAAATTCAAGCTTGCAATCTTACATTATTAGTTATTGTATTTTGAGCTATTTTCTTATGATTCCATGAAAATGATTTATTAATAAATATGCAAACAATAATTTGTTTAAAAGAATTTGACTCTTTGCATGATTAAAATGATTCTCAAACATTGTATATTTTTAGAGTGCCATTTTCTCATTTTTTTCAACATTTTTCATATAGCATGCCTTTTTCACTTTGTTCACTTACATTTTAATTGGTATCCTTATCATTTATTTGATGTTCATTTGGTATCAGATATTCTATTGCATTTGCTTTTTGTCTTTCAATTGGTATCCTTCCCTTTTGACTTCCTTCCTTTTTTACTTTGATAAATGGGAAGAGAAATTTGGCATCTTGAATGATAATAATTATACCTGAATTATAAATAGAATGCCAAAAAGGGAGAGATGCTAAATATTTATTTTGAATGAATAATTTTTGGTATGATTAGCTCACCTTAGCATATATTGAGGGGGGAAAATTTCAAAACCCTTTGATATATAATTGAGAAGGAGCATTATAAAATAAATGCACATACATGCACTTAGTAATTTTTAATTATCATTCAAAAATTGATTGTCAAGATCAAAAAGGGGGAGATTGTTGACTCTTTGCATGATCAATGTGCTGATCAATATAAAATCAACTCTTGTTTTGACTTTAACAATTAATTTTGTATTACTAATATATTTGTTTAAGTGTGATTATAAGTTAGATTTCATTAATTAATAAAGCAAGCATTAGAGGTTGAATTAAAGCTTCATTAAAGTCCTTAAAGGTCCCTTCTAATGTCTCTTAAAGTTACATGGATGATTACAACTCATATGGGATCAATTGGAGTTAAAATATGTAAGTTTGACCAGAGTTGACTTCCGCTCACGATCCTGTCACGATCATGAGCAGCGACCGTGAGAAGAGCTATCCTGCATAAGGGAAACAAGGAGAAAAAACTTCCCTACTCATGATCTACCCCTCACGATCGTGAGGAGCAGATCACGATCCTGACAACCTTCCAATGTGTAAATTTTAGCTCTAACAGTTATATTTTCATCCCTCACGACCGTGAGGAGTAAGTCATGACCGTGAGGAGCATATTCTTTATAAAATAGCTAAAGGTTCATTAAATGAAGCTTGAAGAAGTTTTGGACACATTCAATGGTTCCTAACAACTAGTTTTTCATCCTCTAACTATAAATATAAGGTTTAGAACTTCATTTAAGAAGTTAGAGAGTTGGTAGAGCAATTGAAAAATTATTGATCATTTATTGTGAGGATTAAATCTTTGTATATTTTAATTCTTTTTTGTATTTTTTTTTTTACATTTGAGAGTTGGGGAGTGTTAGTTGATAGGATCTCTCTTTTTATACTTTCTTAGGATTAAAAAGTGGGTAGTGAGGATCTAAATCAACAAGGTTTAAGTGTTAGCCTTGTAAAATACTTGAGTTATGAAAGGTTTAAGTGTAAGTCTTGAGAAAAACACTTGGGTTATAAGAGGTTAGTGTTGAACCTAGAAAAACACATTTGTAAAGGTTTGGTGTGTGCCTTAAAACACTTGTATCAATCATGAGAATAAGATTGGGGTGGTTCAAAATCCTAACTTGGGGATAAGTTAGGTAGGAGATGTAGGATTGGTTGATAATCCGAACTCCTTAAAATCATTGTGTCTTTGAATGTGTTGATTGTTCCCTTTCTAATTTCCTTTTAACTTTTTAATTTTTCTCTAAACCACATATTAGCCTTATTCACCCCCCTCTAGGGCTTTTTCAATTAGCTCTACTGCCAAAATTAGTGGGAGTGCATGATGTATTTTATGTATCAATGTTGAGGAGATATTTAAGTGACCCCAATCATGTTTTACAAGAATAACTAGTGCAATTGAAAAAAATTTAAGTTATGAAGAAGTGCCAATGGTTATTTTGGCTAGAGATCAGAAAGTATTAAGGAATAAAGTTGTTCCATTAGTTAAAGTACTGTAGAAAAATTACTCCCAAGAGGAAGCTACTTGAGAGAGAGAAGAGGAAATTAGATAGCAATATCCAGATCTTTAACAACATAAATAAGAAACTTTGTATAAATTTTGAGGATGAAATTTTTTTTTACAGGGGAAGAATTATAACATCCGTATCCTCAGAAATAATTTAATAGAATGAAAGGTTTAATTGAATATAATTGAGTATTATTATTTTAGGTAAAATTGATCTAAAAGATATAATGGAAATAAAATCAAGTTTAGAATTTTGGATCTAATTAGAAGTGATCAAGGATCAAATTGAAAGAAGAAAGTTGTATAAGAACTTATGAGTGATGTGTTAAAACTTAAAGAATTGAAAAAAAAAAAAGCTCCTACATTTTAACACAGGAAAAAAGGAAGAAGAAAGAGAAGATAAAGACGTAGACACTGTAGCTAGGGTTTTCAACTTCTAAGAATCTAGAGATATCAGCGCTAAAATCTTGTGAGTGGACTTCTTTTTAGTTTTTTTCTTGATTTTAATTCAAATTATTGGAGTTTTGAATATTTTTGGAGAAAATATTATTTTGAATTATAAATTTAAAGTATAATGCACACATTATCATGTTATAAATGTGCTAAAATGGTTAAAATATATATTGTGGTATTTTATGAAGCAATTGGTGGTGAAAACTTAGATTTTTATTATAGTTCTATCATTTTCAAGTGCAGTATGCCTTTGTGATGCAATTAGGCAACGTTTGATTGTTCTAGTGACGCCTCAATGCACTGAGGCAATACCTCAAAACACAAAAGAGGCACCGCCTCAGGACACAAAGGAGGCGCCCCAGTGTTAAGGCAACGCCTTAGTATTGAGGATGCGCCTCTGTAATAAGGTGACACCTTAGCACAAAGGAGGCGCCTTTGGGCTAATTCCTACAACTAAATGGACTTAAATGGAAACTGATGTAACTAAATTTCAACCAAAAATATGTGTACATATCTAAAGTACTATAATTAACTCAAATGGGTTAAAAATGAACCCGTTTATCCAAAAGACATGAAATTAAATTACAGACAAATGAAATTCTAATCAACATGTATGTTACGAGGATGACGATCATAAGTTGTACACTTACAAAGTATAAGATCATTTGCTAAACTCTTAAGTCTTAGACATAGAGGCTAAAATCATGTTTAATGATAAGTCAAATTGAGAGAATATCGAAATAAACATATGAAAATAAACCAAAGCAAATGACATGTTAATCACAATAAAAATGGAATGAAAGTAAGTGCATTCATTCTTGGAACTCAGCAATCACTTGAATAGTAATATTTTATTTTAAATTTCATTTATTTATTATTATTTTAATTATTGGATTGTTGGTTATGAGATCATTTATGGTTGAGTTTTATTGTTATTTTTATTCACTGACTGGGTAATTTTCCTATAAAAGTACTCATACTCTTTATTTATTAAACTATTTTTAGTTTAGGTATTTAGTTCAGTATAGCTAGTCTTGGGAGTATGGCTGTATAGTGGACTACTATGACATATGAGATTACAGAGTCAGAAACATTAGTTAAGTACACAGTGTGCCACGACGTGCAGATTTGACCTTCAGAGTTATAGTAGAGGCCATAGGTGCATCTATTCGTATATTCACAATTAGAGAGGAGCATGTGGACAGTATCTGTATCACTTTTTAGGTGTTTTATGAGACCACTACTAACGTCCAGGTCACACTGACCTGGGTGTGATAAGCGGAGCATGCCTTATCTTTTTAGTCTTTTTGCCCTAATGGCAAACTACACCCTTAAAGCTGTACTGGGTACTTTTTGTGCTAAAGTTGGGTGTTTTATGATAGTTTTGGCTAGAATATTGTGGTCTCCTACTGCATGCACCTCATATTGGTCAGTTAGGAATCCAACCTAGAGAGAAAGATGTTAGGGTTAATATGGATATATATTTTATTATTTATTTTATGGCATCTGGTACTCTAGTTTGTAGATATTTATGTATATATTTGTGGACATATATATTAGGTGTTAGGACACCTAAGTACCGATATATTCCATATACTTATATTATGCTATGTTGACTATTTTAGTATATCTTTTGCCATCAATTATTATAAACGGGATAATATGGTTTGTCTGGTTTATATTATCTATATTGGTGATATGATTTGATGGAAATATCAAATTATTATAGATGAGGTTTAGTGTTTATTGTGGATAGAATAGATAATACCCCTTTCTGGCCATACCACTATCAAATGGGTATTCTGGCAGAGTATGATGGGTAGTGGTGTTACATAATGGATGTATGATGTATGATGTATGATGTATGATGAATGATTTGACATTTTCTTTAGATCTAGAATTAGATTTATTTTTTTACTATTCTTTTTCTCTTTTGGATGTATTTATTAGGGATAATCAAACTCTTGTATCCTTAATCCATTTTTTCGTTATTTTTCTTGCTGTAGTGAATGGCTATTGTGTGCTTATTGTGAATGCTGTGGATGTTTGCATTATACGTACCATCATAAAACCAAAAACTATAGTGAGGCGATAAGTAACTAAGTATTGTATAACCACAAATAGTAAAATAGAAACCACTTCCCAAACTCAAAATCTCTGATAAGGGGAATGAATTTTTCACAGTACTAAAATTTTTTTTCTCATTTTTAAGCGATCGGGTGGCGACTCCAATTACACGAAGCTTCTTCAGGAATACCTTAAAAAGGATCCTCAATCTGCCCTCTTGAAATGCGTATTCGACCTAATTCGGTGCTGCGGTCATAAACTACCTATGGTGCCTGACAAAAATTGGCTCCCTCACACTATACATTGAGAAATGTTGGATTTAATGAATCTACAAACATAAATTTGATTAATTATTGTCTAAAGATAGCTTGGTTGATTGAATCTCATTGGGTTGTGCTTCTAGTTTATGAGTATAATTGGAATATTGATTGTTTATGATGTGAATCTAGCTTTTGATATCTTGATTTATATTTATAAATCTAACCAATTTCTACTTGAGAGAGATTAATCGGTATTCAAAGAAGAACCGGATATGTATTGATTAATTGGGTAAATTGAAAATCAAATGCTAGATGATTGGTGAAGAGTAGTAATCCTTAGCTAAATTTTGTTATTGTTAATTATTTAATTGTAAAGCTATTCCTTTTATTCTTAGTCATTAGTTAGATTTAGTTTATTAATTCATTTAATTGCATTCTTAAGTGTAGCCTTAAACAAGAATTAATAGAAGAAATAGGTGATTAAGCTAACAATTCTTGAAGAAACTATATTTGATTCACTATTTTATTATTTGTGAGGACCGTATACTTGCGGTTAATGACTCTACATTAGAGTTGCAAATAAAGGCATCAGTTCAACTGTGTGTTTAGTTGTTGAAAGATTATTAACTACACCTCCAATACATATACTATCATAAATGATTAATGGCTAAATGTGCAGTTTCATTTATGAACTTTACACGATTAACTTTTGACACCTCTCAACTTTTATTATTTTTTATTCATCCTTTAGACTTTTATTTTGAACTTATTTAACTACTGCAATACATGAAATTAACATTTTTTATAAATGAATGTTGATATGGATGTAAAAAGAACTTATATGCACTAAAATAATATTCAATTAAAAGAAGTAATATAATTAAAAATAATTTTTTTAATTTTTTTATATGTTTAAAATCATTTATAATTAAATATTTGTCCATTTTAATATTGTATGAGTTAAATAGAATTAAAAAGTACAAATTTAAGGGTGAAAATGGTTCAAAATAAAAGTTTAAAAGTTAAATAGAAAATAATAAAAGTTGAATAGAAAATAATAAAAATTGAGGGGTGTCATAGGTTAATCATGTAAAGTTCAAGGGTGAAACTATGAATTCAGCCGTGATTAATTAATAAATATTATGGGCTCTTGCTATGGTATAAATATTTATACATATACAAATAAAATTAAAACCGTTAAATTATTTGTTTTTAATTATAACCACTGATTATCTTAGTGTATTAATACCTATAAAATATATCAATGACTATAATTAATTAAATTTTAATATAAGGATTTTAATTCCAGTTGTATAAATATAACTGTTTGCACTATAGAATGACTCAATATTATAAGTGTTTTATATTTTAAATATTAGATGATTAACCTATATTTCAACTAATTTGATTTATTTAACCATTTGACACAAGTTCAAAGAGAAATTTGACTCTTTGTCCAATTTTAATCTAACAAGTACACAATTTAAATTTAAGTTAACCTTTCTTTATATAAAATTAAGAATAGTCTAATTCACGAGAAATTTTTGGGTGAACCTAGTTCGCCATATAAAATTATAAACTCTCCACTATACACTTGATATGTAGCATAATTAGTTAATATTTATTATATTTTTACCTTTAAGAGTTAAATATCTAACCATAATTACTTTTCACATATTTATGAAATTTTTTTTTTGAATTATGATTTATTTTTTAAAATAATAATATGTAATATAATTTATTAATTTTAAAATTAAATACAATTAAATTATTTATTTATTAGTTTAAATTAATTAACAAAAAAGTTCATAATTCATAAAAAAAAGGTTCATAAAAAGTTCAATTAATTTAAATTAAAAATTAAATAATTTAATTAGATTTAATTTTAAAATTAATAAATTATATTATATATCATTATTTAAAAAAATAAATCATAAATCTAAATAAAAAAAAGTTTATAAATATGTGAAAAAGTAATCATAGTTAGATATTTAATTCTTAAAATTAAAAGTATAATAAATGCTAACTAAATGCTAACTAATTGTTCTATATGTCAAATGTATAATGGAGAGTTTATAATTTTACATGGCGAATTGGGTTCACCTAAGAATTTTTTCTAATTCACAGTGCGACAATAATATTTCTCAAGGAAAATAGCATAAAAAGAAACTACAACGTTAATTTGCAAGCATGTGGTTCTCAAAGAATATTTGGTTTAGAAATGAACATATCCAAATGTTTGAACAATTAGATGGGAGCTGAGGAGGAAGTTTATCCAAACGAGTCATACAATTGGGTAGCACTTTCCTTGGCACTAGTGGCCAGCCTTATTATGTCTCTCCCGTAGGGCAAAAATTTTTTGTGGGTATCTTATGCTTGGTGATCCATATTGTAATGAAACAAAGTTTATGGGTCCTCTTTCTGGCATGCCATTGTTATTACCAAACATGGGACCTAGGATAGATAGGGGACATACTGTGTTAATAATAGGTTATGTTATGCCATCCATATCAGTCACTTTCTTTGCTATTTCTCAGTACCATATTTATTAGTTCGGACAAAAAAAACAAATTTGTTCTAAATTGGGGAATTGGTAACAACTTGGAAAAAGAGGGGGAAATTTGCTATTTATCTCCTTTATTTAAAGCCTTATTTACCAAAACAATTATGAACTTTACACTTATTTTCAGATTCATCACAATTTTTTAATTTTTTCAACTTTAATAATAAAACTATGATATTTTTAAATTTTAGCATTTGGCCAAACTGATTTCAAATTCAGTATTTTTTGTTGAATTACCATTGAACTTGATTTTAATAATCAAATAAAATAAAAATGAATTAGTTAAGTGATTAAAATTTTTTTTTAATAACTCATTGTTTCACCAAAGAAATATTCACTGTTACTAAAACTAAAATCAATCTAGTTAGCTAATAAGGCTGTGGTTAATCATTAATTGTTTTACTTTTGATTATTAAATAAGTTATGGCACAAACTCTGAAAAAAATCACGGGGAATTTAAAACTAAATTTAGTTATATGCTAAAATTGAAAAAAAAAAAAAGAAGTCATAATTTACTACTAAAAAATTGAATTAAAGTTTTCATAATTTCTAATAATTAAGCTTTTACTTTAACATATTATACTTTTAGCTCTTAACATTAAAAACCAATTCATCATTTTCTTGCATTATTATGTTATTTATCTCTTCTATGAATATTTCTATTAAAATTATCATTAAAATTTTAATTAAAAAATAGACATAATAGTGAAGAAAAAAGATTAAAAATATAATTTTAAATGTGGGGAAAAAGTAATATAATAATAAAAGCTATTGGAGCCAAAGAATAATTACTCAAAAAGGAAATAAGTTTGAATCATTGTCCTTCCTCATTTTCTTTTAACCTTTTTCTTTCTTGTCACGTGATGGAGGGTTTTGAATCACAATTTATAGAGAGAGAAAAATGATTGATTTTACTTTACTAAAAAGAATGAGAACTTAAGTAATTATTCTTGAAAGGGATAAAATAATAGAAGACTAATGTAGAAATATAATATTAACCTTCAATGACAACAGTTAAAATCAGTTAAAAGGAAGCTATTATCCCTTAAACGATATTTTAAATTCGAGTTATGATGTATATAATCATGTAAAATATTTGTTAGGAGACTTTTACCACTTTTATAATCCTATTTGATTCGAACTGGATTACTAAAAGAACTTTGAAAATCAATTGTTTAGATCAAAATAATATATAATATCCTACACATTTAAAATGGCTAACAACAATTAACATTTCATCTACTATGGGCTGTCTCCTCAGAAAATTCCTTTATCAGCAGCATTATGTAACAAATTAAGTGTGTTGAGCAAATTTAAAATTACATGTTTAGATTTAAGAAACAACAGAAGCTGCTTGTAAAATTCAAAACTGGAACTATATTTTATTTGATTTGAGTACAAAAATGCAGTAGCCTTAGAAACAAAGAAACTAGAAAGTTGCCAAATAATTCGTTGACTACCTTTACACAAAAGCCACTATCATCGCCGCGCTCTGATGCAATTTATCATGCAGCTGGTAGCCACCACCACTAAGCTAAATTCAATACTCTGCGTATTTATTCAACCAATATTGCATTATTATTAGGGCTGTAACTGAACAGAGCCGCTCGTGAGCAGCTCGGCGTTTGACTCGTTAAAAGCTCGTTCGAGCTCGTTTATTAAACGAGCCAAGCTCAAACTATGCAAAACTCGGCTCGTGAAAGCTCGTGAACAAGCTCGAATAAGAGCTCGCGAGCCGGCTCGTAATTTTAATATATTAATAATTTAATTTTAGATATACAATATATAAATTTTTATTCATTTAAATATTTTAAAAATATATTATTACAAAAAATCATAATTTT